>JAFVLL020001068.1:12946-36753 GCA_021397915.2 Tor tambroides | reverse complement strand
CAAACCAGCATCGTTTTGACTGAGATGAGGAGGTTCATACCGGTAAGCCCCTCGGTCTCCTGGGAGTCCAGAAAGGGTGCGGGACCCCAGACCCTCACGGTGCCGTCATCCGAGGCGCTGGCCATCAGGCCCGGCAGCGCGGGGTTCCAGCTCACGCAGTTGACCGTGCGCGTGTGACCCGTCAGCTCGGCTATGGGCAGCTCGCTGCGCTTGTGCCAGATGTAAACTTTGTGGTCTAGAGAGAACACGCAGATCACAAACCCCATCAGCTCTCTGCTGGATGCATTCAGTCCGTTATACCGAGACGCAGACGATCTTACCTTCACTGCCGCTGGCGATAAAGTCTTCGTTGTAGCCGCCAAAACAGGAGTGGATGGTGTAGAAGCCCTGAGTCACACCCTGGTACTTCCTGACTAAAACCCGGTCCTGCAGGTCCCACAGATGAACTCCCTGCAGACACAACACACAGCGCTCAGACTAAATTACACGCTGACTGTAAGAAGTCAAACATTCCTACTAGGGATGAGCGGTATCACCAAACTCTTATGTAATATTACAGGTAATTTGGTAACAGTTTACAAAAAGGTCCTTTTACTTAACGATAGTTAAAGCATTAACAATCAGAAATTTGTTAAGACCTGTTCCATAAAGGACCATAACTATAACAAAAGATATAGATTTAAAAATCATTATAGTTATCATTCTCGGGTCTTTACGCTATTTATTAATCTTTGTTAATGTTAGTTAATAAAACAACAACAGTTCATTGTTAGTTCAATTCAACTTTATTTTACAGTTCTTTGCTACAGTGTATTTATGCATTTAAGTATTGAGCAATATTAGCAACATATACTTACTACAGGGTTAGGATTACGGTTTGGTTTAGTGTTAGTTGCATGAAATTAAGCAGAATTTAGTTGTATTACTACTTTAAGTACATGTAACATGTTAGCTCACATCTATTTAATAATATCAACACATACAACTTTTAATTTTAATAATGTATTACTAAAAGTTCAAATTAACAAACTAAGATTAATAAATGCTTGAGAAGTGTTTTTCATTTTTAGTTCAATTCACCCAATATGTTAACAAATGAAACCTTACTGTAAAGAGTTACCTTTAGTTTTGCATTAAATGGTACAATATATATTTATTATACTGAAATCGAATGGAAAAATAGTCATTTGTATGATAATATGGTAAATGAAATGCTTGTTCATCTCATTAGCGTTCTCTGTTTTTTTGGTATGTTCACACCATGTTCTTAATTACTGTAATTAACATTCTGAGCTGTTTACATCATCAGATTCAAAATTACAGTGCACGAAACTGAATCCATTTATTTTGAGTAATTAATAAAAAACAGTCATTATGCAAATTAACACATTTTTAAAGTTTATTTAGCAGGACATTAGTTATACAACTCTGTGCTCACTACTCTAAACTATAGTGTATGCATTGCATTTATTTTCAGATATTTCTTGCATTATTGTAACATTAACATTAATTGTGTGGTCAGTTAGAAGAATTGCTAACTGAAATATTACCAAAAAACTACATTTTACTGCTGAAGCTGTGGTTTTGAGTGTTTCTGCATTCCGAAAATTCTGCGTTTACAAGCTGTAATTAAGAGTTCTATGAGAACGTCAGCATTTTTTACAAGTCAGAATCCTAATTACGGTGATTCCCTGAACGCACTTTTATTTATAGAACTTTAGAATCACACCAGAATCTCAGACTGTTCATAAATGAATCATAAGTGAGGCATAAGTACAAAAAAAGCTTAAAAACAGTCCATCCAGCCGTGTTTTCATACTCACCTGAGTTGCGACATTTAACAGAGCTAATCTCCCGTTCTTTGACACGGTGAAGGACATTATCGGATGGTCCTCTTGAACTCTGTGAGAGACGACAACCAAACTAACTCATAACTCGTACCAACAAAAGCCACAGCAGGATCCATGAGTGATAAACGCAGTCAACATACATGTTCCTGTCGGTCAGATCATCAAAGTTGTATCCCCGGATGCGCTGGTGTGTATCAGAGGCCAGCACTGTCCTGCCGTCACTCAGACACCACAGACACTGAACACGAACACCCTCCCAGGAGTCCAGCAGGTTTCCTTCCAGATCCTGATCAATAACATCAACACGTCACCATTTACCATCACTTAAAATGCACCAGAATTCTCAATGGGTGAATCTCATATTTCACTGCAAACATAGACACACATACAAGTTTGTTAAAAGCTTTGGTACGAGTAAATTAAACAAATGAATACTTTTATTCAGCAAGGATGCATTAAATTGATCAAAAGTGACAGTAAAGACACTGATAATCTATTTCGAATAAATGCTGTTTTTTTGATATTTCAATTCATCAAAGAATCCTTTAAAAATATATATATCACGGTTTACAGAAAATTATGAAGCAGCACAATTGTTTTCAACACTGATAATAATAATTATGTTTCTTGAGAAGCAAATCAGCATATTAGTATGATTTCTGAAGGATCATGTGACACTGAAGACTGGAGTAATGATGCTGAAAATTCAGCTTTGATCACAGCAATAAATTACATTTGACTATATATTCACATAGAAAACAGTTATTTTAATTTGTAATAATATTTCTCAATATAATCTCAATTAAATGCAGCCTTGGTGAGCATATGACCCCAAACTTCTGAACAGCAGTGCATTTTTGTATATTTTTATTTATATGTATATTCATGTATTATATTTATTTTTTAAATGAATTTTTAAATTATTTTCATGAAAATTAAGCACAAATTCTCTTTACTTTAATGTGAAAAAATATCATTTTTTAATCATGTTTGCATTGGTTTCACTGAATTTAATCTAAGCTGGTTTTAAGAATAAAAAATATTATAGTGTTTGTGTGATCAATAATTAGAAAGACATTTTTTAAATTGGTTTTTAAAAAAGTCAATTGTGCAAAATTGTGCATTAAAAAAGTATATCCAGTTACTACCAAAGTCCAATACTCCACCTAATGCAAAATAAAATGACAATTTTCATTCAATATGATTTCTTACTTTTTTTCTTTTGATGTCAGGCTGAAATATGACCTGGACATTTGCTAACGAGATTCTCCTAATTATTATGCGAGAGCACTGCAACCGTACAGCGGCACTTACACACTGGTAGAACTGGCCTCTCTGACCTCCGGTAACGAAACGCTTGCCGTCTGGATTCCAGGTCACGCTGGTCAGGCTGTCCTCATGGGACTGGCTCATTTTGGTTCTCAGTTCCCCTGTCTGGAGGAGAAGAGCGGCGGATTAAACGCGAGATGAGACAAGCCGCTGGAAGGAATCTGAGCGGGCGAGACCCTCACCTGCACGTTCCAGAGCCAGAGCTCGGAGCAGTCGTCCGGGCCGCACGCTATCAGATACGTGTCATCGGGGCTCCAGGCCAGGTAGGAAACCCCATAGGCATGACCCTCCAACGTCTTCAGCTGCTTGAGCTGGTGAGTGTCCTGTCAAAACACCTCAGACCATCAGACTCTCGGGTCCTCAGCAGAAGACTCCAGTATTTCCAGAGCTTGGTGGTAACTGATTACATGTAATCTGGATTACGTAATCAGATTCCAAAATTAAGTACTTGTAAGTAGATTAATAAAGCAATAAGCCCCAAGACGCCGTGGTTTACAGTGAATTTATAACCGCTAAGGCAATTTAGAGAAAAATTCATTTAGAGAGTAATTTACAACAGCTTCGAATGCAGCTCAACCAATCAGAATCAAGGACCGGAACTATTTGTTTTATTAATTACATTTTAAAATACTCGTAATCAGATTACAGTTACTTTTTTACTGATTACATATTATTCACACAATAACAATAAATTAAACAATTTATTGATTCTCCCTAATTCTTCTTTTTCATCTTTTAAATGTTCACCTAATGTATTTTCTTGAAGTCTTTTTAAGATTTTAAGGTAATACGTTTATATTAAGTAACACTTTTGCAAGTGCACGGTTCTCGTTGATTAATGGTCACATGATGTGGAGGTAAACAAATTAAATATTTCATCTTTTTAGTATGCGTTTATTTTGATTGTTATTTTAAAATCATTTATTTTAGTTTTTATTTTTACATTTTTATGATTTAGCTTTTCGTAAAACCCCCCGCAGTTCCTTCACGATCCTCAGTTTGGGAAACCTTGATATATTGTAAATGTTTAATTGACATATTATAAGTGTTTAACCGCAGTTCATGTTGTTAATAACAGCAAATGTAATATATTTTCTTTCTCTGTGTAATTTTATATCAATATGGTACAAGATTATCCTTTTTAAATCAATGTGATAAACGAGTTAGTTCAAAAGTAATCTGATTACATTAACTCAAATGTGTAATGTAATGGATTACGTTACCGACTACCATTTTTGTCATGTAATTTGGAATCAGTAAGCGACTACAATTAGTAAGTAATCCATCCAGCTCTGGTTATTTCATGGTGATGAGGGAAAGGTCACTCACAGGGTCAACCTGCCATATGATGACTGTGGTGTCTTTGGACCCCGAGGCCAGTTTGGTGCCATCGTTGGAGAATTTACAGAACCAGACTTCATTGCAGTGCTCTGTCAAGATCTGCTGGGTGTAGCAGGGGAACTGCTTCCTGGAGATCACAGTCAACGCATTATAGAGAGCCCGACTTGTGTTCATTAACGAGTCAATACTGACAAAAAAATGACACAATCTCATATATAAGCACTGTTCCAATACAAAGTGAGCTGAGCCGTTTCAGGACCAGTGAAATTTCACACTAATTTTGGTATCAGAGGACAAACATATGCGCTGTTGCTAAGTTAATTAAAATAATAGCATGTAGCCTTCTCAAAGAAGTAAACATGACTTCAAGTATTCGATTAAACAGTAACAAAGACAAATTCAGAGCAGTGAGTGATTTTTCAGATTTTTATAGCCAAAATAATAGAGAGAGAGTGACATGCCTATTTACACAGCACAGATCCCATATTTCTGCATAAATCTGAGCTTCTGGCTTGTCTCTTTACATTGATTCAACTAAGACAAAATAACTATGTTGATATGAATATGAATTTGCACATTAGGGCTGCACTATATTGGACTAAACTGACATTGCAATATTTTGTTTTTCTGCAATATATATTGCAATATGAAAAAATACACAAATTTACATTCCAATTGGGAAAGAATGAATCATTCTATATTGATTAAAAGGTTATTCTGTAGGGGAGCACATCTGCATAGGAAATAATAATAAAAAGCTGAATATCACTACGCTGAAAACTCAGAGTGGTTCATCCTTTTAGCACGGAACAATTTAGAAAAAACTTTGGGTATACTCTTACAAGAACCACTTGAAACCTCTTTTAGTAACTCTAAACTGTATTTAAAGAGTTAAAAAAAAAATAATACATTCACTGGAGGCCACAATGTTTTAATGCATTCAGTATGACTAAAACAATTATGATTTGTATTGTGAAAAAAATAAAATAATTATAGAAACAATTAAAATAATTATTTTATAGTATTTTAACTGTAACATTACAATACCAATATTTACATCTTGATTTCTTAGTTTTCAAAAGGTAAACAATCAAGCTTTATCTGCCCATAAAGCTTCTCCTTTGTTGGCAAATGGTTCATAAAAGCTTCTCATTAAAAAACGATCCCAAATGCACGCTCTAAGCAACCCATTCTCACAGCGCATGCAGAAATGAAGCAGATCAAGACGCCACATTGCATGCGTGTTCAGTTGTTTAAGCTAGTTGCCAAACCATTACTCATTATTGTTTAGTTTAACATTTAAGTACTAAAATAACTACCAAAAAAAAAAAAAAAAGGCAAACAAAAAATCTAAAGCTTTAACTACAATTAAAAACAAAATATTTAAAATAAATACTAAATATTAGTTACCCCTTTAGATCAGGGAACACTATTCAATATTAACTAGTAGCTTACAAACAGGGGTGCACATAATTTTTTTCAGCCTGGTTCTCATAAGAGAATCTGGAGATTTGATTTGGTCCTCACACTGCATATAGTGTGACCCATTAAATATGACTATAAAAAAATACATTAATAATAGTGATTATATTATTGCACTTTATTTATTTAGTTTTTAAAATAAAATAATTAACTAAATAATAAAGTGCGATAATACTATTTAAAATTAAAAGGGAGTATTAAATACAAAATATTTTATAGTAAACTTAAAAAATAAAATGCTAATATTTACTACTACTTCTTTTTTTTTTATATGAATTTTCATCATTTTCAAACTTAAAATCAGCAGGCTTTTATTTTGGCGGGTTGCCGGCAAGTAAGTAAATGCGCTTCTGGGTTTAGCGCTATTGATTGTAGAGCGTCAATGAATGAAATGTCACAGTTTTGCATTGTACTTTGAAAACGGCAGTGGATAGCCTAGATTTTTGCTTTTAGTTTTTTTAATAGAAATCTTACATAGTACAGTTTGTCAACCTAAAATGGTAATTGTGCAATAACAGCTGTCAACCATGTAGGTACGCAAATGACCTGTCAGAATTATTTACACAGCGCATTTTTAATTTTGGTCGCGCATGCGGACCTGCGGACCACTTATGTGCACCCCTGCTTATAAAGCAGCTTATAGTAGCTTATAAAGCACATATTAAAACCTTATTCTGCATGACCATATTTTAGATCTCTCAATCCAACCCCATACCTAAACTTAACTACTACAATAACTGCCTTATTTACTATCAAAAAGCAGCAAATTAGGAGTTTACTGAGGGAAAACACTTAAGTTACTAGTGAATACGTGTCCCTAATCTAAAGTGCTATCGAATATTAAAACGACGCTAGTAGACAGCGAAGCAGCTCACTAGAGTTTGGAACAGAGCTCACGTCTGACCTTGTTCATATCATTTGCATAAATACTGAGAATATAAATCTGCCGAACGGTACCTGCTGCACACGTGGTCTATGAGCAGAGACACATTGTCCAGTCCGCTGTCCAGTTTGGTGTTGTGGTAGAGACAGCGATCTCTCTGCAGCTCCACAGCCTGACGCAGGAGCGTCTGCAGCCGGCGGGGCGGCAGCATCACGGACGGGGGCAGGTACGCTGTGTGAGAGACATGAGAGACAGACACAGAGATGGAGCAGACAGGCCGCGGAGGGTTAGACTCAGTTTCATCTGAATTCAGCCAACACAGGACATCAAGTGAAAGTCACATCTCGGACTTGAGACTACGCAGGACCCTCCACCCCAATTCAATTCACCTCCTGGATTGGCTGAACTGAATTAAAACTGACCCGAACCCTAGCTGAAAAAAAGAATTACATGAAACTGTACAAAGGGGGGAAAAAAAAGAGGGGATGAAGAGAGGAAGAAGTGAACAGAATGAATGAAAAAGTGAATAATAATGTTTAAACAAATAATAATAATAATAATAATAATTCTCAGATAGAAAATCATTTCTGAGCAGTGCATATTCATGCGGCTTAATGATTTTGCTAAATAAACAACGTTTTTTTTTGTGTGTGTCTATCAATTTGTTACTATAGTCACAATACAGCACAGCCTCTCATACCTTAATTCAGAAATATTAAACTCACTTTTCTTAAAATATAGAAAGGTCTTAGTTTTTTTAATCACAGTTAAATGAACACTGGGGTGAATTTAAAATAGTTTCAATTAAATAAGCCAATGTTGACATTTTTGTCATGATGTAACACTAACTTCTAATATGAAAAACCGGCCATTTATTACGAAATTTAATAATATTTTCTTAATTTTCATTATTAACTGGAAAGTTTTAAACAAAACATTGTCATGGACATATTTTAATTGGGGAACATTTTAACCCTCATGTTGTGTGACCCAGAGAGGATTTCTTTTTCTGAAAATATACCTTATGTTTGTACTTTTTTGTATTTTTTCACCTTGTTACACTCATTATGCTATTTTATCACCAAATATTGGATTTAGACTATTTGTGACCTTGGACCACAAAACCAGTCATAAGTGTCAATTTTTTGAAATTGAGATTTATACATCATCTGAAAGCTGAATAAATAATCTTTCCATTGATGTGTGGTTTGTTAGGATGGGATAATATTTGGCTGAGATACAACTATTTGAAAATCTGGAATCTGAGGGTGCAAAAAAAATCTAAATATTGAGAAAATTGCCTTTAAAATTGTCCAAATGAAGTTCTTAGCAATGCATATTACTAATCACAAATGAAGTTTTGATATATTTACAGTAGGAAATTTACAAAATATCTTCATGGAACATGATCTTTACTTAATATCCTAATGATTTTTGGCATAAAAGAAAAATCAATAATTTTGACCCATACAATGTATTTTTGGCTATTGCTACAAATATACCCCAGCGACTTAAGACTGCTTTTGTGCTCCAGGGTCACATTTATCAACTCGTTTTCTTTCAAAAAGCACAGGTTTTGTATTTCTTTTTCAAACTGATTTATTGTAGGCCTCTCTGATCTGAAATGATCCACCTTAGTTTGAGTGAACATTGCCAAAACTATCCATAAATTATTCTTTTTCAATCAAAAATTGCTCAGATAAATGAGGCCTACGACCTCTGATGTCAGTGCAAAAACAACACCTGTGCTAACTGAAAGAAAACAATCTGACAAAAAGACTTACAAGCAATTTTTAAAAGGCCAGTCTTCTTTGACCAGCAACAGGTTATTCCTCTCCCTAATATCGCATCCATTACTGTTAGTCTTCTATAATATCCCTTTAACTAACAAGTTAGTTCCTGAACGACAACATCCTCCAGGAAGTGACATCAACAGCACAAACATCAGTAGCGGATTTTTATCGCCGTTTTGTCGAATATGTTGTTAAAATATCCTGTTTGCTCAAATGACATTAATTAGTATGATAGCAACATTCATATATCATTCAAATAACCTCGACATCCCACTTCAGCTCTTTATTTCAGTCCCGTTAGCAATCATGTTGATGTTCTTTCCACTGTGTAATAATCAAGTTATAATAATTAATTAATAAATAAAACAATATGGTGAAGTGTCCAAGCTTTGACCACTTACTCATATTTCCCCTAAATATCCACACAAGCATGTTTATTTGCTATAGTTACAGGAGTCAAAGGGTATGTGTTTAAGTGAACTCACTCTGCAGCTTGTCGAGGAGTTTGGATCGTGAGGCCGTCCCTTTGCCTTCCCACTCAGCTTTGGCCCGCAGGTCATCGGGATGACTGCACATCAGGTACCTACGGCGGACATCGTGATGAGCGACAGCACAGCGCATAAACTCTCTACACACTGATCAAATAAGCCTGGAGCCACAGAGCTCTTAGACTTTCATTCCAGTTTTAGGCCTCATTTGTGAGTCACTCTGAAGCACAAATTAAAGTGTGCATTAGATTAGAACAGCGGTTTTCAACTCCAGTCCTCGCGCCCCCCCGCTCTGCATATTTTGCATGTCTCTGTTGTTTAACACACCTGATTCAGATCATCAGCTCATTAGAAGAGAGTTCCATGAATGAACTGTGTTCCGATTGACATGCTCCCTACACAGTGTTCATTGCTCCCTACTCCCTAAGCATGAGAAATCCGTTGACGTTTACTTCACTTCGGAACTTATTTATTCACTGATTTGCGCTACGCCACCACACACAGACGAAACTTACTAGTGAAGTGTGAAAAATATACCTCTGTAAATAAATACAATTTAAATTCACGTCTCGCACACTTCAATGCCCTTTGAATGGAACATATATACGCTCGCTTCGAACTGGAATCATGGCGGAATATCCCGTGAAGTCCACTTCGCAGGGCACTTACGGTCGAATAGAACAAAGGTCTGAAGTGACAAGAGAAACATACAAAATGTGCAGAGCGGGGGGGCGCGAGGACTGGAGTTGAAAACCGCTGGATTAGAAGACAAAAATACAAAATACACACAGGAAGTTGAAATTCTGAATCTGGATTAATATTCTGCAAATCATATTAATCATATGAATAATCCTTTTACTATTCTCATTGAAAAAGTGTTATTTTGGTGTAATTGATATACTATTATAGTTTTTGTTTATATTTTGAATTAGATTTTTCTTTTTAATATATTTTCAGTTTTCTACGGAAGCTTGTTTCCACCACTGAATAAAAAAAATTAAAAAGTAATTGTGACTTTCTCTCACAATTCTGACATTTGTTCTCACAATTGCAAGTTCATATCTCACACATCTGAGAAAAGAAGTCAGAACTGTGGGATATAAAATCGCAATTGGGTTTTTATTTCAGTTTTGGTTAAAATGTTAGTAATTCTGTTGTGTGTGTGTTTTTTTTAAAAATATGTTTATACAAATTTTAGTTTATTTTAGTAAATTAAATCAAAATGAGAAAGGTTTGCTTTGACAACTAGCTGAAACTAAATCATTTTAAAAGTTCTTTTATATTTTATTTCAGTTAAAGTTTGCTTAATTTCAAGTAATGAAAATGTTTTCATATGGTTTTAGTTTTTTGTTAGTGATAATAACCCTGCACTGAGGTCAAAATTAAGTTTTTCATGACCTACTTGACTCTTCAAAATAAATGAGTCATTTTTTGCTGCTGGCCCTTTAAAGTCAACACCTTTTGTAACAGATTTTATTGCTATAACATGACCTACTTCCAAGAGAAACAGAACAGAAGTAGAGTGGGACTTCATTTTAGAAAAGCGGTGTAATTTTGGTTTTGATTTCATTTTGATTTAATAAAATAATAAAAATAAATGTGATGTATTGTCAAGTATGGTGACCCATACTCAAAATTTGTCCTCAGCATTTAACCCATCCAAGTGCATGCACACAGTAGTGAACATACACCCGGAGCAGTGGGCAGCCATTGCTCCAGCGCCCGGGGAGCAATTTGGGGTTCAGTGCCTTGCTCAAGGGCACCTCAGTCTTGGTATCGAAGGTGGTGAGAGTGCTGTTCATTCACAATCCCCACCTTCAATTCCTGCTGGTGCGGGAATCGAACCGGCGACCTTCTGGGGCCGGTTGCATAAAAGGTTAAGACTAGTCTTAAAAGTTAGTCAGCTAATTTTTTTCCTTAAGACTGGTCATAATTTTTTTAATTCAGTTACATAAAAATGTAGATTAGTCTGAGTTGAATCCAAAAATAAGACTGATTACCCTTTGGGTAACTGCTAGTTGGTCAGACTAGTTCTTAAGGCACTGTCTTAACATAGAGACTAAGTTTATGCAACTGGCCCCTGGTTACAAGCCCGACTCTCTAACCATTAGGCCACGACTTTTCCCAATTTCATGTTGACTTTAAAGTTGTTTGAACACTCTTTTATATGTGACCCTGGACCACAAAACCAGTCTTAAGTGTCAATTTTTCAAAATTGAGATTTATACATCATTTGAAAGCTGAATAAATAATCTTTCCATTGATGTGTGGTTTGTTAGGATGGGATAATATTTGGCCGAGATACAACTATTTGAAAATCTGGAATCTGAGGGTGCAAAAAAATCTAAATATTGAGAAAATCACCTTTAAAGTTGTCCAAATGAAGTTCTTAGCAATGCATATTACTAATCAGAAATGAAGTTTTGGTATATTTACGGTAAGAAATTTACAAAATATCTTCATGGAACATGATCTTAACTTAAATGATTTTTGGCATAAAAGAAAAATTGATCATTTTGACCCATACAATGTATTTTTGGCTATTGCTACAAATATACCCCAGCGACTTCAGACTGCTTTTGTGCTCCAGGGTCACATATGTGAAATGAGAAATAGTGCTTTGCTGCTTTTGGCAAGAAAAATAAAAAAGTAACTTTATTTTAAGATGATGTGCACAACCAGTAAAACGTTTTTGAACAGTACGATTTTTAATGTTTTTCAAAGAAGTCTCTTCTGCTCACCAAGCCTGTCTTTATTATGTTGAAAACAGCTGAGTAGAATTTTTTCAGGTTTATCTGATGAATAGAAAGTTCAGAAGAATAGCATTTATCTGAAATAGACATTATAAATGTCTTTATCATCACTTTTGATCAATTTAAAGCATCCTTGCTAAATAAAAGTATTCATTTCTTTAAAACATTCTTTAAAAACCATTAAAAATCTTACTGTTCAAAACTTTTGACTGGTAGTGTAGTTATGTCACATGAACTTCTTATAGTAATAACAGACAATTATGCATAATTACAAGAAACTAACCCTAAACCAAACCCTAATCTTGACCATGATACAGAAAGTACATTAAGTTAATTCATATTACTCAGTACTTATTACACTGTAACAACCTCACCTTAAAAGAAACTGTAACAAAAAATTAACACAAATATTTATTTGCATTTTTAGTAGAACTTTTACCAGTACCCAATTCTTTGGAGGGTTCTTAAAAATGTATAAAATGTATATATTTTGAACATTTTTTTCTCTCCGTCTGCGGCCTCCATAACAGGAGTGGCAGCACGCATGCAGAATTTCTTTCAAAGGTCAGAGTAAACTTGTTTTCTTATGAAAGACAGGACACCTATGAATAAGACATTACAAAATAAAAATGAGGAAATGACATCGTTGTTCTAATGCCCCCAAAATAGGAGTGAAGTGTGATACCCGCTGAGGACGTGGATGCGTTCAGTGTTGTACTTCAGCGGAGTGAGTTCGGCTCTGAGCACCTGCAGCGCTTCTAGAACCTTCCCGTCCTCCAGATACTCCAGATACTTCTGCTGCAGCAGCAGGAACTTCATCCGCTGAGCAACACAGGAGAAAATCAGTCAGGACCTTCATACAGCGGATGGAGGAGATGTTCAGAGGACTTTGGACTCTTACCACCACAGCGCTGGGTGAATGCATCAGTGCTTTCAGCTCGTTGAGGTCACTCTCGGCCTGTTAGAAACCACAGATTAACTGAGTTTTCACAAGCTGACAAACCCTTATCTGTTGCTTGTTTGGCTTGTTGTGACTCATATGACCATTAAATACACAAAAAGGGCAAAGTTTAGAAACACACATAAGGTGCAATCCTACTAGCTATTTATGGGAATCATAAGCAGTTTAATGATTCTGATTCCACTGCATTATTGTATAACTGTTTTAATGGGATATTTAACCCAAAAATTAAAATTTGCTGGAAACGTACCCTCAGACAATCTAAGAAGTAGATGAGTTTGTTTCTTTATCAGATTTGGAGAAATGTAGTATTCCATCACTTGTTCACCAATGGATGCTCTGCAGTGAATGGGTGCCGTCAGAATGAGAGTCCAAACAGCTGATAAAAACATCAAATTAATCCACACCAGTCCAGTCCATCAGTTAACATCTTGTGAATCAAAAGCTGCATGTTTGTTAGAAACAAATATATCATTAACATGTTTTAACTTTAAACCATAATTTCTGGACAAAATATGAGTCCATAATTCATAATAACGCTTCCTCCAGTGAAAAAGTGCCTCTCCTGTTGTCTCTCGCATCAAAATCCACCCACATATTTGTTTAGAGCTGTTTTGGCTTGTAAACAGTGCTTGACCTGTGCAGGTTTCTCACCTAATTCACTGGAGGAAGCGTTATTATGGATTATGGACTCATATTTTAGCCAAAAGCAACAGTTTACAGTTAAAACGTCTTAATGCTGGATTTGTTTCAGCTTTTGTCTTCTCCAGATGTTAACTGATGGACTGGAGTGGTGTGGATTATTGTGATGTTTTTATCAGCTGTTTGTACTCTCATTCTGACGGCACCCATTGATGAGACACTGATGCAGAGACACATTTCTAAAAACCTGATGAAGAAACAAACTCATCTACATCTTGGATGGCCTGAGGGAGAGGATATTTTCGGTAAACTGTCGCTTTTGGGTGAACTATTGCTTTAATAATTTAGGCTAGTTGTTGGAGAACCATTCTTATTGCATTCACTATCCTCTAAAGCCTGTTGTTAAATTAGAAGACAGTTGCTGATAAAAAAAAAAAAAAATTCATAATCCAAAAATTGTGCATCATGTATGAGATCCAGCATGCATACTAAAAAAAAAAAAAAGATGTGATTGTTAGAACAACTTGATTAAGATTCAGTGATTAAAAAGATGGATGATGCACGCACACGGCAGACAGAAAACAAGACGAATGAAGGTTGTCATCATGACAATGGCTATTAGGCTTGTTATTCAGATCTGTATCAGAGTAATACTATACCATTCTTTAAACTACTTTAGTTCTATGTAAGTACTACGGTAAACATATGTCAGTCACTCAGTAACACGGCATTAAAATCTGAGGCCATCAATGTTACAGCATTTTAATAACTCTTTTCATTCTGACACGTCGAGAGTAGGGATGGGCGATATATCTCGCGCGATATGCATGCGCATCTCGTCAGTAAAGCCGGTTCCTTGATTAGCGCTAAATCTCCATCACCTGTTTTCAAATGGAGCGGCAGTTAATACACAGAGCCGTAGATCACTGGAGAGCACAATATCGCGTTCATTATCGAAGGCGATTCATCTGCGATAGTGAACGCAATATTGCGTAGCTTCTCAGTGATCTACGGCTCTGTGTATTAACTGCCGCTCCATTTGAAAACAGGTGATGGAGATTTAGCGCTAATCAAGGAACCGGCTTTACTGACGAGATGCGCATGCATATCGCGCGAGATATATCGCCCATCCCTAGTCGAGAGTAAACAAAACATTCCAGTTGTCTCTCATCTGCATGCCACAATGCTAAGACATTTCCTAGACTGGCCACATGAAGCCTCACCTTTTCCCACTCCCCCTCCATCACATGATTCCTGAACTTGGTAGCAGCAGGATGCTCAAGTCTACAGCCTGATTCCTGCATCAACAGGTCCACAGTTTGACTGAAACATGACAAAAAGAAAGATGTTAATGAATATTGTGAAGTGAATTCATACTCCTTTCACATGATAGCCTCAGGATTACAGAATTGATTCAGAATTTTATACTTCTGCACACACAGACAGACAGAGCTCCAATCTCCTAGCAACAAGACGTCAGTGTTTGATTCATGAACACAATAATTAACATATAAACTCCTGAAAGTGGCGTTTCCTAGAAAGGAACACTACTCCTACTCAACTCACTATAAACTGTGCGGAGCACCAGCAGTTCACCTGCTTTTCTACACCAAAAGAGAACAGGACAGCAAGACATACTGCAATAAAGCTATTTTACCTTGCTTTTACCTTGTCAACAATAACAACTGAACCAGTAAACTAGATATGTATACACACATATGTGTTTTTTTTTCTTTTCAAATTCAGATTTTATTAAAAAACAGTTCTTGTTTGTTTGTAGTTGTTCTTTTTGTTACATGATGGTCTTACAGGACTTGTGTACTCTGTCCAGTCCTGGCTCTTTGAGTTCTGTAGCAACATTAAATTACACTGTATTGGCTAAAACAATATTATATTATAGTGTCTGGTAATTTAGAGAAACAACAGCATGAAAATACAAAAATACCACTGCAATATCTTAACAGTCACTATTATTACACTATTATTAAAGCAGAAAACACCACTGGCAGCATCATGACACCCAAAACACCACTGACACAGTTATGAAAACAATAAAAGCACTGACACATTACTGACACAGTCCTGAAAAGACAAAAACACCACTGACACTGTTATTAAAAAACAATAACACCACTGATATGGTACAAAAACACTGCTGACATCTTCATGAAATAAAAAAAAAACACCACTAATAACTTAAAAAAAATCAAAAGCATCAAACAGCATGGTACAAAAACACTACTGACACCATCCTGACAACACAATAACAGCACTGACATGACCATGGAGACACAATAACAGCACTGACACGACCATAGAGACACAATAACAGCACTGACATGACCATGGAGACACAATAACAGCACTGACACGACCATGGAGACACAATAACAGCACTGAAATCTAAAAAAAAAAAAAAAAAAATCTTACATCTTAAATCTTTACCAAAAATCCACTGACACCATCAGGAAAGCACACAAACACCACTGACACAGTTGTGAAAACAACAACAGCACTGACACATTACAAGAACACTACTGATACCATCGTGAAAAGACAAAAACACCACTAAGCTAAAAAAAAAAAAATCCACTGTCATGTTACAAAATTGTAATATAACGATCACTACTGACACTGTTATTAAAAAACAATAAAACCACTGGCTTGATACAAAAACACTACTGACACGATCATGGCAACACACAAACACCGCTGTGAAAACAACAACAGCACTGACACGTTACGAGAACCATCGTTAAAAGACAAAACACCAGTGCCACGGTCTTCAAAACATTAAAACATCAGTGACACATAACAAAAACCCAACTGTCAGCATGGTGAACACACAAACACGCCACTGACAGCATCATCGCTTCATCTCGCCTGACCGATCCGGTAATAACCCGATGATAACGAGCGACACTTACTTGAGTCCTAGCCCGTGGAGATGTTGCCCTATCAGCCGGATCACGTCCTCGTCGCTCTGGGACAGTCGTTTCTTCTTCTTCGTGCTGGTGTCTGACGCCGGGCTCTCGGTGGACGGCAGCCCGTTATTCGCGGAGGACAGCAGCCCGTTGGAGTGCACCGCTCCCGCGGCGGAAGACGAGGACTCTCCGTTCCTGCAGGACAGCTGCGGCTGCGGCTCCGGCTCCGGCTCCTGTCCTCCGGTCCCGTTGGCCTGCATGTTATAAAAAGCGTTTACAGCGGCGGATCTGCGCGACTGCGAGCTGTTATTGAGACGGATGGCCGAGCGCTGGTGGGGGGTTGGGAGAGACGCCGCAGAGAGGCCCGTGATCCCGGCTGCAGACGCCCCGCTCTCTCCTGCTCCCTCCGCCGCCGAGCCTCGGCTTTTCTTCCGCGGGGGCGGCGAAGCTCCGCCGGTTTCCGAGTCGGAGGAGGAGGCAGCGGAGGCCAGAGTTTCCTCGCCGGCGATGTCAGAGTCGAGACGCCTCACAGGCTCGATATCAGCGCGATTACAGACACGGAAGCTACCACCGCCGCCGCTCGCTCGCTCACTCGCTGCTCTTGTTATTGTTTGTCAGAGAACAGCTGCAAGTCCATTATGGACGTCGGTCGGTGCGCGATGACGTCACCGGAAGCGCCGCAACAACCTTGAACTCTCTAGAATCATAAAGCCACACTCAAGAAAAGTGCTGGCTTCAAGTCTTTGTTGTACAGTCTGTAACAGAAAGTACTGATGCTGTCAGACAGTAATACAGTGATACTTTAATACCTTCTGAATGATTAACGCCATGAAGTGGTATTACAACAAGATTGTTAATAACTAGCTATTGAAAAAAACAGCTAAAACCAGCCTAAGCTGGTTGGCTGGTCTTAGCTGGTCATCCAGTCTGGTCTAGGCTTAGGTCTTAGGCTGGGAGATGAGCTGGAACAACCATAGACATATATCTATGGGAACAACCAGCTAAAACCAGCAACTTCCAGCTTAAACCAGTTAAGACCAGCAAACCAGCTTAGGCTGCTTTTAGCTGTTTGTTTGTTTTTTCAGCAGGGACATGGTACTTCTCCAGTTGACTTACAGAAACGTTTTGTATCCAATAATACCGTTACTGATAATGCTGGTATGACTGTATTTACATGGTAAATAGGCCTACCAATATTTATATATAGCACATCGTCAAAAATATAAAATAATTAAGCTGTGTCTACAAAGCTATAGTGATACCATGGTAATTTTGGTATGTTTTCATAAGTGGTATAAATGTGCTACACCTTACATGACCTTTGCCCTGAGGAGAAGGGATTTTAAAGAAAGACTTCATGACCTGGGCCCGTATTCACAAAACATTTTATCTTACCACTAAGAGTTCTCCTAAAAAGAGTTTTCTCTTAAAACCTATTCACAAAGCTGCTGAGACAAACTTTTCCTGAGGAATAGAGAGAAGTCTTAATCTAAGAGTAAGGGCGGGGTTGACCTCGTTGCTATGGATGATGTCAGCATGCTTACTAACTATGCACACAGTGATTGGCTGATAGTCTCTGTCAGAGATTTATTCATGGAAATATTGTAGAGCACAATATTATGTTGCCGTATTCAAATAAAGGTTTAAAAATAAAAAGATTGCCACATTCAAATAAAGATTTTAAAATGCAGGATAAGTGTCACTAATTAAACAAGTATATGTTCAGCTAATTGTCAGCCTCTTACATGTATGCTTCTCAAAAACAATTAGCGGATATGCATATAAACAGCCTTTTAATTAACAGAGTAGAATAATCATGGCTGATAGTAATACATGCAAACGAAAAAAAAAAAAAAAACTGGACACAAGAACAGCTGTTACTTCTTGCCCAACTGGTTAATGAAAACAAGGATATAGTCAAAGGAGAATTTGGAGGTAAGTTGGGGTAACCTCCAAAACCAAAGGTCATACCTTTTTAAAAGGTCATTACCATCAAATGTTTCTAAAATGTTTATGTTCCGAGGCAGATTGCTGGCAACAGCCATTTTAGGAATAGTTTGTGGCTTGGTCTTAGCTTCCTCTTCACTACTCCTAACGTTTCACAGATGTAGGAGCTAGTTTTAGTGCTAAAACGCTTTGTGAAATACTCTTAGAGCAAAAATTTAGGAGTCCTAAGTTTAGGACTGACACGCCCATTATTTTTAAGATTTACTCCTAAATCTGCAAGTTATGAGCTACTTTTAACCCTAAGATGTTTCGTGAATACGGGCCCTGGGGCCATATGTATAAAGCCGATCAGAGTAAAATTTTAGTCTTAAGTGTGTCAAAATTCTAAGAATGATGTAATTTTACTCTTATTCCTAGATTTAAGAATAAGAGTGATTCATAAAGGTTCCTAAGTGTTAAGACTAGGTCTTAGCTCCTAAATTATTTAAGAGAGCTGAAGAGGTCTCCTAACCTAGTTAGGAGTAACAAGATGGCAGCAAAGAGGAGGAGACACACACTTTCCAGCGAAGATGTGACATATTGGAGTTATATGATGATACGGGGTTAACAAAACGAACGATACAAGGTTGATTGTTGAGATCAAAAAGTTTTGTTTTTTTTGTAACTGACAAAGTAAGAAATTTAATAACCTCTTCCACTCAACAAGTCAATGCTCTAACTGCAGAAATGAAAGTAGTAATTACATTTTCTTTTGGCTGGAAAATTGGAAAAATGCAGCAATGCACCGGTGATGACACTGTAAGCAGGGTCTTACATATTGTGGCTCTAACCCCACCAAACACAACAGTGGTCAAAAGTAATGTGTGTTTTTTTTTTAATTTATTTATTTTTTTATGACCCCACATTTCACTTAAACCATTAAAATACAAAGGACAGAAAAAAAACTGACCAGTGTTGCAACTGCTTTCAATTGAAAGTAGCTAAAACTGGTCACTTAATGTTGCTAGATGACCTCCTAAAGGTGAGTTCACTGACCTAGATTTATATTTACTGTAGTTCAGTGAACTTTATGACGTCAAGGGAGAGTCTCAAAATGTAGGGTTTGTCCAAGAAATTGATTTTGTTGCTAGGCTTTTGAAAAAAGTCTCTAAATAGACAAGGAAGTCACTAAATCTAATCACAAATCATTAAATTGGCAACACTGGCACATTGACTACAACATAAGTTATTAGCTTTTCATTGGTCCTCTTGTTTTTGCATGTGTTCATAATTTCTTTGTATGACAGCATGGCTAAAAATTGTGGCTGCACAATTTGGCATGTTTCATTGCATTGTTATCACAAATAAAACAACTGACTCTAAGCAACTATACAATATGCTTACAAAATCCTGCACATTTTGTTTTTTTAAATTAAGGGTGAAGATGTCAAATTTCCTAGGCTGGACATCACCTTGGCCACTACTACATGGCAGTTTATTGACTTTCCAACTGACTGCTGTTGGATTACAAATTTATAAAATGTTAAATCTAGGTTCCCATGTAATAGTATATAAACTGAAATAGTTATGTACATTGTGTTGTAAAGATGATGACATTCTAAGAAGATCAAGTCAGGCCGCCCAGGTGTCTGAGACATTAACCTTTTGTCTTTATGCACTTCCTGACCATTGGGCAGGCTCCTAAGTTAAATGTGAATGTTAAGCTCAAGGCACAGCTGTGCCTTTGTCTCTATGATAATGTGAAGGTATGGGCGATACTGTCAGGCTGATTGGATTAGCACCTATGCATTTGAATGACACTGTTATGCTGATGAGGTCAGGGCTGGGGAAATTCTGGTAATGGGCTGATTCCTGTACTGCATTTGCATGCTTTGTTTAGATCGTCTCCACCTCTATGTATCCCTCCCCCTTGAAAGGTATAAACTCTACTGTGCTGAGCAGACTTGGATGACTGCAGCAGCGCACAGCGAGTACTCAATAAAGAGTAACTTCTGCTTGAAAGATATCCCAACGTTTCCTGGTCTCTGCTTCGACGAGGAAATAGTTTCCTACACCGCCAAACCATATTACACAAATAAACCACTTTTCTGAGGACTGTGGGCTTTCCTGGAGTTGTTGGAGCCATTGATGGAACTCATGTTCATTGCTCCAACTGTAAACAAGGAGACGTACCAATAGAAAACAAAGCATCAGTAATAATTTGTGATAATTTTGCACAATGCAAAGCATTTAAAAAAATACATTTAAATATTAAAATATTTCAGTGTCTTAATTAAATGATTTTATTGTAGTTACATTAAATGATTGGTGTTGTGCTGCTGTGACTTCACATGAGCAGGCTCACTATTGGCTGATTCAGAGGTCGAGGTCAGCCATTTTGTGTTGACACCATTGTAGTCCTTAGTTCACAACACTTAAGTGTCACCTCAGTCAACACTTAAGAATCAGTCTTAGACTTTACTGAAAGTTGCTTTTAGCTTCTTTATAAAAGTCTCCTACTCTTAGAAAAGTCCTACTTTTTACTAAGAATTTTTTGACACTTAAGTCAAAGCTTAAGACTATACTTAAGAGCATTTCTGAGAAGTTTTATACATACAGGCCCTGGTCTTAAAAATAAAGTGTTACCCTAATATTTTAATAGATTTTTTTTTCTTTTGTGCTTTTGAAGGCTATGTTGGTCTAGATTTCACAGTGAACATACTGTAAAACGTGGATGTTTCAGGGGACAGGAGAGCAAAAGCCAGGGACTTTAAAAGCTTCTTCATTTATGATTCTGCTGAAAAAGTTGGTTTTAACAATTATATCAAGGGAGTAATGCAAACACTGTTAATGAACTATTTGCCCAAACAGCTGTCAACTGTTAACTATTCTCAAACAATTATAAATATCAGCAGAACTTTATATGTTGCTTTAATTATTTTGTAGATGACAGTGTTGTAATACCCCATTACCAAACTTTTAATGTAATAGCAATAATTGGAGTAGCTACGGTAATTGGTGAACCATTACGCTGAATAAATTCAAAAACGTTTTTAAATTAAACATTTCAAATTGAAACATTTCAAATAATCAAACTCAGACAGCATTTGGTAACAGATCATTCAAAGTGCCATTTTATTCCATATCTAAGGATAATTCAAAAATATCAAATTTTAGCAAAATCCTGCATCAAACCACAGAGATTGGCCACAATGTCATGCCTTCATAAACCATTTCAACATCTGAAAGTCAAAATCAAATGCATTTCTGCTTACCGACAGAGAAGGTCCCTGACACTGGTAATAAATGAACTGTCTGGCCAGTTTATAAGACACACCGATCCAGCCTAGCGTCCTGTCTCTTTGTACAATACTCTTTAACTACAACTTTACATCATAATATAAAAATATGACTTGCTGGGAGAGGAGGGCTCTTTTGAAAACTGTACCGGAGAGCAGAATGCCGTAAAAGAATAAACTATTGCACATTCATCTAATCCTTGAGGAAAGACACCATGGGGAATATATTCTGAACTAAGAAACGTTCATCCCTGCAATACTGCCCATGAATGACACGCACAATGAACCCGTTCACAGTGATACTCATACACCTCTGCTATACTTGCGTCCTCAGAGTACCACAAATTGACGCACATAGTGGCTTGTATTTGGCACACGTGGAACACTAGAACGTATAATGAGGTCCAAAAGTCTGAGACCACCAGTGAAAGTGCTTCGGGTTTTATTTTTAGAATTTAGTACAATATTTTTTTATTACTACTTACATTGACAGCATAATCATTTTAGTAAAACTTAATTTTTTGGAGTTTTACAGTTGAGGTCAAAAGTTTACATCCCCCTTTCAGAATCTGAATTTTTGAATTTGAAGATCAGGGTAAATTTAACTTATTTTGTCTTCTGGGAAACATGTAACTATCTTTTGTAGCCTCTGAAGGGCAGTACTAAATGAAAAAAATATTATATTATTTAGGAAAAATGTACACATCTCCATTCCGTTCAAAAGTTTTCACGCCCCGGCTCTTAATGCATGGGTTTTCCTTCTGGAGCATCAGTGAGCGTTTCAACCTTCTGTAATAGTTGCATATGAGTCCCTCTGTTGTCCTCAGTGTGAAAAGATGGATCTCAAAACCATACAATCATTGTCGGAAAGGGTTCAAATACACAATAATGCTGCAAAACCAAAGAATTTGTGGGACCTGAAGGATTTTTCTGAAGAACAGCAGACAGTTTAACTGATCAGGACAAACAAGGGACTCATGAACAACTATCACTAAACAAAAAAACACAGCTGTGGATCATTCAGGAAACAATAAAGTATTAAGAATCAAGGGGATGTAAACTTTTGAGCGGGGTCATTTTGATAAATTCAACTATTATTTTCTCTTGTAGAATAAACATCTTTTATGTAAAATATCTTATTCTGGTCAGTATTAAATAAA
Source organism: Tor tambroides (assembly GCA_021397915.2). Classification (NCBI taxonomy): domain Eukaryota; kingdom Metazoa; phylum Chordata; class Actinopteri; order Cypriniformes; family Cyprinidae; genus Tor; species Tor tambroides. The sequence goes on along the minus strand of JAFVLL020001068.1, from coordinate 13,922 downwards.
CAATAACATGCATTTTGCATGATCACTCTTGTTTTGGTAAAATAATGGACATTTTGCAGAATCTGAAAGGGGGGTGTAAACTTTTGGCCTAAACTGTAAATATTCTTATTTTTTATATATTTTAAAATCCTAGAACTGTACGGTTATTTCCAGGGTTAAAACCCATGATTTAATGTGGTCTCAGACTTTCAAAACCTCATGTATGTCCATTTTTAATGGTTGAGGTAACTATAGACTTTAGAAATGCATGAATACACACACACACACACACACACACTTTCATAAGAGGCAAAGGCAGTCAGTATGCTTTCCTACACAGGCATTTGGAGTAGCTTTTCAATGGCAAACAACATTCAGATATATCATGGAATTTCAGGGCAATCTTTAAATAAAGGATTAAATAATGAAAGGATTTCAAATGAAAGAAGAACAAAAATAGGTAATTCATCGGTTCCTTTGAGCAGCGCAGTGTGTAATATACAGTAGAGTTCATTGTATTCGGTGCGGTTTGAGTTTAAAAACAATCTATTCATCTCTTTAGCAACCTAATAAAATCATTCAATCATTCATCTCTGTGCACACTTCCAAAATGTATATTATATAGTACTTCCCTCATATAAACAGAAAGTCTCTCTCGTTTCCTGGCAACATTTCTTCCCTCATCCTAATAAATAGAGAAAACACGTTTGAAAGTACTAATTACTGGAGCACATGTACTCGGCAGAAGAGGTATGAGGTGAGGTGTGCGCGAGCGAGAGTTTTGTGTAGGACAGTGTGTGTGCGCGTGTCGGTCAAGAGCTGTCCACCACTTGGTGCGGCAGGGTGACGAAAGAGCCGTTAATGAAGGAGCCTTGTTTTTCACGTCCCTTTAGGAAATAGGTGAGCAGCTCTCCTTTCCCCTTGACGAATATGGGTCCTCTCCTGACGAAGCGGAAGCCGTAGTCCTTCAGGATGCAGTAGCAGTCCTCCACCACCT
>JAFVLL020001068.1:0-12846 GCA_021397915.2 Tor tambroides | reverse complement strand
GGGGTATATTGAGCTAAAACTTCACATTTACGCTCTGGGGACATCAGAGACTTATTTTACATCTTGTAAAAAGGGGCATAATAGGTCCCCTTTAAACAGAAAACTTTTGAATTTTTTGGGGGGAAAAACAACAATTTATAGCAGTATTACACTTATTGTTTTTATTGCTTTGACCCAAGACTGAACATAAGAGTCTTCATTTTCTCCCAACATCTGAGCTGCTGAGGACGCTGTGGATTACTTTCATTTTTCAAGGTAATGCGCCTCAAAATCTACCTAAATACCTTATAGTGCTTAGCGTTTTAACCGTATTTGTGTGCGTACATTAAGTATTTTTTAACTGATCAGCGCTGTGCTTGTGAGATTAGTTCGCGCCGTTGGTAGCGCAAGATTCGTTTGGTCGCGCGGCTCGGCCCATTGATCCATGCCGATGACCGTTCAGCACGGCGCAAGCTCTGTAACTTCACACTGTTTTGTCCCACTTTCAGTGCATTTGGCTTCTCATATGTACGGCTGAACACCGGTTCTCTCGCTCTCAGTTATGTTGCTGTTCATTGCTGTAGATATGCAATGCAGAGAGACGTATACGTGACGCCCTCTTCTGGAGACGGGGTGGGAATATGCAGCTCATTTGCATTTAAAGCCATACACTCCAAATCAGCTCTTTCTTAGACACACCCCAAAAATGACATTTTCCAGCTGTTATAATAAATGATCTGTTGGGTATTTTGGGCTCAAACTTCACAGGCACATTCTGGGGACACCCAGGACCAATATTACATCTTGTAAAAAAGGAGCATAATAGGTGCCCTTTAAAATAATAGCATGTAGCTTTCTTAAAGAAGTGAAGTTGACTTCAAGTATTCAGTTAAAAAGTAATAAAGGCAAATTCAAAGCAGTGAGTGATTTTTCAGATTTTTGTTGTTTGATTCTTATTGCCAACATAATAGATAGTGGCAGGTCTATATTTACACAGTACAGATCCCATATCTCTGCACAAATCTGATGTTTTGCCTTGTCTGTTTATGTTCAACTAAGACAAAATAACTATGTTTACATTAATAATTCAGCAAGACAGGCATTCTGAAAACAAGAAATTTTGTGCATTAGGGCTGCACACGATTGGACAAAACTCCCTAGTAAAAAGGTAATACATTTATTAACATATTACTGATGTATCACTCAAAACTTACTTACATAAAAATTGTAATGAAACTTTAAGTGCTACTTGTGCACAATGCACATTTCTTAATGTTAAGCTTAAAATGTGTTTTAATGTCACTATTGACGAGGATTGTATGATCTTTGAATAATATCGGTTTTTAAATGCAAGATATTTAAAGTGTACCTAAAATATACTTGCAATAGTTCCACTTTAGCACAATCAAATATACTACTTTTGTACAATTAAAGTGCATTAAGTACAAAATTAGTTGTTCCAATTTACTTTAAGTATACCAGTTTAGTATGCCAAAAGTACAACTGCAGCGTATTTTTATTAAGTAAATAAATATGTAAATGTATTTCTAGTATACTTACTATAGCATGACAAATGTATTTCAAATACCTTTTAGTATATTTATTTTTCACTAGGGTTGACTGCAATATTTTGCTTTTCTGCAATATATATTGCAATATGAAAAAAATACAAAAATTTACATTCCGGTTGGGAAAGAATTAATCATTCTATATTGATTTGAGATTATTTTTAGGAGAGCACATCTGCATAGAAAATAATATTAAAAAGCTGAATATGACTACTCATAATGTGTGAGTCATCCTTTTAGTGCTGAACAATTTTGGAAAAACTTTGAGTTTATCAAGAACAAACTGAAACCTCTTTTAGTAACTCTGTATTTAATTGTAAGAGTTAAAAAAAATCTTTACACTTGATGCCACAATTTTTTTTAATGCATTCAATATGACTAAAATAATTATGATTTTTATTGTGAAAAATATATATTTAATTAAGTATTTAATAAAAATATTTATATAAAACAATTATTTTAACTGCAAAATTTCAATGCCAATATTTACATCTTGATGTCTTAGTTTTCTTTAAAGCTTCTCCTTTGTTGGCAACTGGTTCATAAATGCTTCTCATTAAAAATCTTGTTAAACGATCCCAAATGCACGCTCTAAGCAACCCATTCTCACAGCGCATGCAGAGATGAAGCAGATGTGGAGCAGCATTTACTGTGAACTGAGCTGTTCCAAGACGCTCAGTGCACGTGTGTACAATTATTTAAGCTAGCTGCCAAAGCATTACTCATTATTGTTTAGTTTAACATTAAGGACTAAAATAACTAAAAATAACTAATTGAAATTAAACTATATAGACATATTTAAAAACAAACAAACAAACTAAAACTGTAACTACAACTGAAAACGCAAAATATTAAAATAAATACTAAAAAATTAGTTAATGCTTTAGACCAGGGAACACTATTCAATATTAACTTGTAGCTTATAAGTATGCATATGACTAGCATAATGGCTGTTTACTGGTATTCATAAAGCACACATTAAAGCCTTATTCTGCACGACCATATTTTAGATCCCTTAACCCTCCCCAATACCTAAACTTAACTACTACAACAGCTACCTTACTTACTATCAAAAAGCAGCAAATTAGGAGTTTATTGAGGGAAAACCCATAGTTAATAGTGAATGTGTGTTTCCTAATCTAAAGTGTTACCAAATATTAAAATGATACTAGCAGACAGCGAAGCAGCTCACTAGAGTTTGGAACAGAGCTCACGTCTGACCTTGTTCATATCATTTGCATAAACACTGAGAATATAAATATGCCGAACTGTACCTGCTGCACATGTGGTCTATGAGCAGAGACACGCTGTCCAGTCCGCTGTCCAGTTTGGTGTTGTGGTAGAGACAGCGATCTCTCTGCAGCTCCACTGCCTGACGCAGGAGCGTCTGCAGGCGGCGGGGCGGCAGCATCACGGACGGGGGCAGGTACGCTGTGTGAGAGACATGAGAGACAGACACAGAGATGGAGCAGACAGGCCGCGGAGGGTTAGACTCAGTTTCATCTGAATTCAGCCAACACAGGACATCAAGTGAAAGTCACATCGGCCACGTACACACTACAAGTTTCAGGGGTGACAACCACATTTAAATGCGGGAGTGAGTCCCGTAAATTATCGCTCCATGTGTGTACGGAACAGCAGTCACTCCAGCATTTGTAACCATAGCAACATTCTGTCGTCTTGCGGGAGTGAATAAAAGTTTAGCCGTTTGTTATGTGCCATTTTTTGACTAAAGACTCTTTTTGTCCGTCGATTTTAACTAAACTACCGCTGATAGTTGCTATGCTGTGCCACGCGTGCTGTGTGTTGTTTATGCTCGGGAGGCTGCTTCGCTGTCTTGCAATGTTGCCATGTCCTCATGTTTATAAGTGCTTTTAGGCATGTTGTTTGGTCTTAGCTCATAAAGATAGACACTTTATGAAGTTAATAAAGTGGTCTGTCACGGATATGAGATATATGATTTTTTTGGTGTTATAAAACAAAGCATTTGGGTGTTTTAGTGTTTTTGTGCTTGTCCTTGTTTGTTTTTTCTACGAAGATCTGGCAACACTGTCACTTTACCGGACGGCTCATGAGCGCAGCTAGCCCCGTGCTAAGTTAAGACTTCTTTCACTGTTATTCACTGGTATTTTCTTGCATCTCACATACAGACGAATACACTGATGCACGCTCAAATACGTCATTAACAACTAGCTGTTCAGTTTCGGTTCTGTACACACTGCGTAGAATTTCTGTAAATGCGGTTGTCACTCCCGTATTTTAGTGAATTGTGTGTACAGAACGCGATTAAGGAGTAAAAGGTGAACTGACAACCGAATTTAGCTGTAGTGTGTACGTGGCCATCTTAAGGCCCGTTCACACCAAGTACGATAACGATAAAGATAGAGTTCTAAAAATCGTTCTCAGTATTAAAGAATAGCAGAGTCCACGCCACAACTATAACGATAAGGGCACAGAGAAACAATATTGTTTTTTTCCAGTTGATGAACGATACAAACATTGACACCCAATCAGAATCCATCCTGCTATCACAAGCTCGAGAATTTAAAGCGGCAGACAACTGTGTGCTGAGAATATACAGACGATATTGTTCGCTGGTGTGGACGCTAATATTGTTATCTTTATAGTTATCGTGCTTGGTGTGAACGGGGCTTTAGACTACGCTGGTCCTTCATGCTCTTTAGGTTACCACCCGAATTCAATTCATCTCCTGAATTGGCTGAACTGAAACAGAACTGACCCGAACCCTAGCTGAAAAAAGAATTACATGAAACTGTACAAAGGAAAAAAAAGAGGGGATGAAGAGAGGAAAAAGTGAAGAGAATTAATGAAAATAATAATAATAATGTTTTTACACAAATAATAAATAATAATAATAATAATTCTCAGATAGAGAATATTCACATATTCACGTCCCAATCATATTGTTTTGTTTTGTCAAGGACTACATATCTTCTAGCAGAAAGATGCAGCTTAATGAACTTGTTAAATAGACAATGTTTTTGTGTGTCTATCATCACAATATAGCACAGCCTCTCACACCTTAATGTTATTCATAAATATTAAACTCGCTTTTCATTGTAGTTTTTTTTTTCAAACACAATTAAATGAACATTGGGGTGAATTTGAAATAGTTTCAATTAAATAATTAAGCCGATGTTGACATTTTTGTCATGATGTTACACTAACTTCTAATATGATTAATTGGCCATTTATTAAGATACAATACTTTCTTTATTTTTTCTTGTATTTTCATTATTAACTGAAAAGTTTTAAACAAAATATTGTCATGGACATATTTTAATTGGTAAACCCTCATGTTGTTTTTCAGTCATTTTGACTCAGAGATTTTCTTTTTCCGAAACATGCTAATTAATGTTATCGCATTTGACTAAAACCTACTGACTTTATGTTTGTACTTTTTTTTTTTTTTTCACGTAGTTACACACGTGGTGCTCTCAAAAATAATAAATAATAAAAATAATCAGCCTACAAAAAAATTGCTTGTAAATCTCTCATCATGCTATTTTATTACCAAATATTGGATTTATTTATAAGACTATTGATCAACTTGTTTTCTTTCATTTTGCACAGGTTTTGTATTTAGGCCTCACTGATCTGAAATGACACACCTTAGTTTGAGTAAACATCATCCTGCAGGAAGTGACATCAACAGCACAAACATCAGTAAGGTTCAACAGTGGATTTGATCAATTCTGTGACATTTTGTGGAATTAGCTGTTAAAACATCTTGCTGGCTCAAATTAAATAATCAGTATGATAGCAACATTCAAATGAACCTCAGCATCTGTACTTCTGTCCCATCAGAAATCATGTTTATGTTCTTTCCACTGTATAACTATGAATTAATTAATAATATAATAATCCAAGTGTCCAAGCTTAAACAGAAAGAATATTTCTAAAAGTCTATTATGACCATTTAATAACATTTCCCTTAAATTGCAACACAAGCATATTTATGTCTGACAGTTACAAAGGACAGATGAGCCGTGTGTGTTTGTGTGAACTCACTCTGCAGCTTGTCCAGGAGTTTGGATCGTGAGGCCGTCCCTTTGCCTTCCCACTCAGCTTTAGCCCGCAGGTCATCGGGTTGACTGCACATCAGGTACCTACAGCAGACACACAAACAGACAGACAGACAGCATGATGAACTACAGCGGATCTCTCTCTACACGCTGATAAAATAAGGCTGGAGCCACAGAGCCATTAGACTTTAATTAAACTTGTATGCTTCATTTGTTAGTCGCTCTGGAGCGCAAATGAAAGTGTTCATTAGATTAGATGACAAAAAGAATATAATAAAAGAAATACACGTGGGACACAGGAAGTTTTCATTCTGAATCCGGATTAATATTCTGCAAATGTTATTAAGTATGATTTTATCCTTTTACTATTCTCACTGAGAAAGTCTTATGAAATATCATTATAGTTTTTGTTTATATTTTGAATTAGCTTTTTTAAAAATCTATTTTCTGTTTTCTATGGAAGCTTGTTTTCACCACTGAATAAAAACTAAAAAAGTATTTGTGACTTTATCGCACATTTCTGACATTTGTTCACACAATTGTGAGTTTACATCTTGCAATTCTGACTTTTTTTAAAGAAAATTTTTTCCCCTCATAAATGGACTTTACAACTTGCAGTTACAAGTTTATATCTCACAATTCAGAGAAAAGAAGTCAGAATTGTGGGCTAAAAAGGCGCAATTAACTTTTTAATTTTTTTATCCCGTGATGGAAACGTGATTCCATAGCTCTCATTTTAGTTTTAGTTAAAGTGTTAGTAATTTTGTTTTTTGTTTTTCATTTTTATTATTATTAAATGTGTTTATAAATGTTTTAGTTTATTTAGTTTTAGTTATTTTAGTAAGCAAAAATGAGAAATGTTTGCTTTGACAACTAGCTGAAATAAAATTATTTCTTTAATACTTTATTTCAGTTAAATTTTGTTTAATTTCAAAATGTTTTCATATGGTTTTAGTTTTTCTGTTAGCGAATAATAACCCTGCACTGAGGTCTAAAATCAGTCAAAATGACGTTTCTCATGACCTGCTGTGCCTTTAAAGTCAACACCTTTTGCAACAGATTTTATTTCTATAACATGACATATTCCCAAGAGAAACATAAGTAGGTTGGGACTTCATTTTAAAAAGGTGAGGCAACTTTGGTTTTGATTTTATGTTGACTTCAAAACTGTGTGAACACTCTTTTTACATGTAAAATGAGAAACAGCACTTTGTTGCTTTAGGCAAGCAACATAAAAATGATGTAGTTACATTACATGAACTAATTATAGTAATAACAGAAAATTATGCATAATTACAAGAAACTAAACCAAACCCTAATCTTAACCACAGAGAAAGTACATTAAGTTAATTAATATTACTCAGTACTTAATACCCTGTAACAACCTCACCTTAAAAGAAATTGTAACAAAATATTAACACAAACATTTTTTTTTTAGTAGAAGTTTTACCAGTACCCAATTCTCTGGAGGGTTCTTAAAAGCATAAAATGTAGATATTTTGAACATTTTTTCATCTCCATAACAGGAGTGGTGGCACGCAGGCAAAATTTCTTTCAAAGGTCAAAATAAAGTTGCTTTCTTATGATAGGACACCTATGAATAAGTCGTTTAAAAAAAAACAAGGAAATGACATCGTTGTTCTGTTGCACCCAAAATAGGAGTGAAGTGTGATACCCGCTGAGGACGTGGATGCGTTCAGTGTTGTACTTCAGCGGCGTGAGTTCGGCTCTGAGCACCTGCAGCGCTTCTAGTACCTTCCCGTCCTCCAGATACTCCAGATACTTCTGCTGCAGCAGCAGGAACTTCATCCGCTGAGCAACACAGGAGAAAATCAGTCAGGACCTTCATAAAGCAGATGGTGGAGATCTTCAGAGGACTTTGGTCTCTTACCACCACAGCGCTGGGTGAATGCATCAGTGCTTTCAGCTCGTTGAGGTCACTCTCAGCCTGTTAGAAACCACAGACAGATTAACTGAGGTTTCAAAAGCTGACAAACCCTTATCTGTTGTTTGTTTGGCTTGTTGTGGCCTATATGACCATTACATACACAGAAAGGGCAAAGTTTAAAAACACCCATAAGGTGTAATCATACTAGATACTGATGGGAATCATAAGCAGTTTAATGATTCTGGTTGCAGATCTGATTCCACTGCATTGTTGTATAACAGTTTTTATGGGATATTTAACCCAAAAATTAAAATTTGCTGGAAATGTTCTCACCCACAGACAATATAAGAAGTAGATGAGTTTGTTTCTTCATCAGGTTTGGAGAAATGTAGATTGCATCACTGTCTCACCAAAGGATGCTCTGCAGTGAATGGGTGCCGTCAGAATGAGAGTCCAAACAGATAAAAACATCACAATAATCCACAAGTAATCCACACCACTCCAGTCCATCAGTTAATGTCTTGTGAAGCAAAAAGCTGTGTGTTTGTTAGAAACAAATATATCATTAACATGTTTAAACTTTAAATCATCACTTCTGGCCAAAATATGAGTTCATAATCCATGAAGCTACCTCCACCTCCTGTTGTCCCTCACATCAAAATCCAACAACATATTTGTTTAGAGCTGTTTTGGTTTGTAAACTGTGCAGATTTCTCTCCTGATTCACTCAAGGAAGCATTATTATGGATCATGGACTCGTATTTTAGCCAAAAGCAACAGTTAAAATTTTAATGATGGATTTGTTTCAGCTTTTTGTTTCACAAGATGTTAACTGATGGACTGGAGTGGTGTGGATTATTGTGATGTTTTTATCAGCTGTTTGGACTCATTCTGACGGCACCCATTCACTGCAGAGCAACTGATGAAATGCTACATTTCTCCAAATCTGATAAAGAAACAAAACTCATATAGAATAGAATACAATTCACATAACACAGAACAACAACCAGTAATTTATGCATAAACAAATACATTAAAAAGCTACAATATTCTGAACAACCACCTCATCTTTGCAATTCTCTATTCAATAATTCACCGCAGTTGGCACACAAGAATTTTTGAAGCGATTTGATTTACATATCAAAATCCTTAAACGTCTTCCTGAGGGTAACATGTTAAAGTTCTCATATAAAATATGTGTGTCATCGGCAACAATTTTCTCAGCTTGTCTTAAAACAGATACCTCGTACATCTCCTGAATAGGTTGTTTCGCTTCCCAACCTACAATTTTTAAAGCAGTATGTACAAGTCAAGCAAGTTTCGATTCTGATTGAACTTATCAAACTCTCAAAAACAGAATGATAGAACAGAAATAAAATCCTCTGATTTACCCCGAATACTTTTAACCTTCGCAAAAAATATAACCTCTGCTGCAATCCAGAACACAGACTGCTGATGTGAGAAGTCCAACATAATGAATTGTCCAAATAAACACCCAAGTATTTATGAGATGAAACCTGTTCAATTTATTTTCCATGTATCGTTACAGGACTACGATCCCCCACAGATCTAGGGTCGAAGATCATTTCAACAGTCTTTGTTTCATTTAAAATCAAGGAATTGTCATCACACCATCCTACTAATCTAGCAACTTCTACAAAGTACTGCGAAGGACTAGTGTTCCTATGCAATAAGCTCAGTATTGCTGTGTTATCTGAGAATTTAATGAAAAATGTATTATCCCGATGTGAGACACATTCATTAGTATATAATGTGAACAAAATGGGTGAACTAATGCAGCCCTGCGGGGCCCCTGTATTTGTGAGTTTCACCTCAGAATAACAGTTGTTGACTCTAACTTGTGTACGATTTGTTAAAAATGAATACAACCATTTAATACAAAAAGGATTCACTTTCAATTTCACCAGCTTCCTAATTAACATCTTAGGTTGGAGTGTATTGAAAGCCGAACTAAAATCTAGAAAAAGTAAACGTGCATATGCTTGGGCATCCTCTAAATGTCTGCTTACCAAAAGAGTGATCTTAGATGGCCTGAGGGGGAGTATATTTTCAGTAAATTGTAATTTTCAGGTGAACTATTGCTTTAATAATTTAGTTGAAGACTGTGGTTGGAAAACCATTCTTATTGCATGCACTATCCTCTAAAGCCTGTTGCTAAATTATGAGGCAGTCGCAGACAAAAAAAAAAAAAATCAAAATCAAAAATTCATAATCCGAAATTGTGCATTATGTCTGAGCTCCAGCATAAATACTATGAAAAGGTGTGATTGTTAATGACAAGAAACAACTTGTATGCTTAAAATGTAGTGATTAAAGAGATGGATGATTCATGTGCACAGCAAACAGAAAATAAGGCAAATAAAGGTCATCATCATGACCACAGCTATCATGCTTTTTATTCAGATATGCACCAGACTAATACCGTGCCATTCTTTAAACTACTTTAGTTATATGTAAGTACTATAATGCACATATATGTCATTCACGCAGTAACATGATATTAAAATCTGAGGCCATCACTTTACCATGGTACCTTTACAGTACTTAAACAATTCTCTTCATTGTGATATGTTTAGTGTAAACAAAGACATTCCAGTTGTCTCTCATCTGCATGCCAAAAACACTGTTTTTCCCTTCTGTAATGTTAAGACATTTCCTAGACTGGCCACATGAAGACTCACCTTTTCCCATTCTCCCTCCATCACATGATTCCTGAACTTGGTAGCAGCAGGATGCTCAAGTCTACAGCCTGATTCCTGCATCAACAGGTCCACAGTTTGACTGAAACAAAAAGAAAGATGTTAATGAATATTGTGAAGTGAATTTACACTCCTTTCACATGATAGCCTCAGGATTACAGAATTGATTCAGCATTTTATACTCTTGCTCACACACTCTCACACACACACACGCATGCAGAGCTCCAATCTCCTAGCAACAAGAAGTCAGTGTTTGATTCATGAACACAATAATTAACATATAAACTCCTGAACGTGTAATTTCCTAGAAAGGAACACTACTCCTACTCAACTCACTATAAACTGTGTGGAGCACCAATTCACCCGCTTTTCTACACCAAAAGAGAACGGGACATTTTATGCTAGGCAAGACATAGTGCAATAAAGCTATTTTACCTTTTCAACTATAACAAATGAACTAGTAAACTAATTTAGATATATACAAATGTGTTTTTTTTTTAAGATTTTATTTAAAAAAAAAAATTTTTTTAAAGTTATTTTGTTTTTTGGTCTTTTTGTTATATGAAGGTCTTACAGGATTTGTGTACTCTGTCCAGTCCTGGCTCTTTGAGTTCTGTAGCTAAATTTAATTATACAGTATTTGCTAAAACAATATTATATTACATTATATTATATTATACTACAGAGTGTCTGGCAGTTTAAAGCAACAATAGCATGAAAATCCAAAAACACCACTTCAACTTCATAACAGTTACTATTATTACACAATTATTAAAGCGGAAAACTACTGACACCATCATGAAAACACAAAAACACTACTGACAATACCATGAAAGCACCACTGAAAACTAACAAACAAACAAAAATCCACAACGTTACAAAATACCACTGACACAAACAAATCCACTTACATGTTACAAAATATAACTAACACCACCATGAGAGTACATTAACACCACTGACACTGTTATTACAAAACAATAACACCACTGACATGGAACAAAAACACCACTGACATCATCATGGCAACACAAAAACTACTGACACGATCATAAAATCACTACAACACCACTGAAATCTACAGAAAATCAGCTGACACCACCACTAAAGCACAAGAACACCACTGACACTGTTATTACAAAACAATAACACCACTGACATGGTACAAAAACACTACTGACATTATCATGGCAACACATAAACTACTGACACGATCATAAAATCACCACAACACCACTGAAATCTACAGAAAATCAGCTGACACCACCACTAAAGCACAAGAACACCACTGACACTGTTATGAAAACAATAACAGCACTGACACGTAACAAAATCACTACTGACACCATCGCGAAAAGACAAAAACACCAGTGCCGCGATCGTCGAAACAAAAACATAAGTGACACCTTACAAAAACACAACTGACAGCACCGTGAAAACACAAACACGCCACTGACAGCATCAGGAAAGCCGCACTGACGGTCAGCATCATGGCTTCATCTCGCCTGACCGATCCAATAATAATAACCCGATGATGAGGCTTGACTTACTTGAGTCCTAACCCGTGTAGATGCTGTCCTATGAGCCGGATCACGTCCTCGTCGCTCTGGGACAGTCGTTTCTTCTTCTTCATGCTGGAGTCTGGCGCGGGGCTCTCAGCGGACGGCAGCCCGTTATTAGCGGAGGACAGCAGCCCGTTGGAGTGCACAGCTCCCGCGGCGGAGGACGAGGACTCTCCGTTCCTGCAGGACAGCTGCGGCTGCGATTGCGGATCCGGCTCCGGCTCCTGTCCTCCGGTCCCGTTGGCCTGCATGTTATGAACCGCGTTTACGGTGGTGGATCTGCGCGACTGCGAGCTGATATTGAGACGGATGGCCGAGTGCTGGTGGGGGGTTGGGAGAGACGCCGCAGAGAGGCCCGTGATCCCGGCTGCAGACGCCCCGCTCTCTCCTGCTCCCTCCGCCGCCGAGCCTCGGCTTTTCTTCCGCGGGGGCGGCGAAGCTCCGCCGGTTTCCGAGTCGGAGGAGGAGGCAGCGGAGGCCAGAGTTTCCTTGCCGGCAATGTCAGAGTCGAGACGCCTCACAGGCTCGATATCAGCGCGATTACAGACACGGAAGCTACCGCCGCTCGCTCGCTCGCTCGCTGCTCTTGTTATTGTTTGTCAGAGAACAGCTGCAAGTCCATTACGGACGTCGGTCGGTGCGCGATGACGTCACCGGAAGCGCCGCAACAACCTTGAACTCTCTAGAATCATAAAGCCGCACTCAAAGAAAAGTTTAAGTCGTTGTTGTACATAAAGTACTGATGCTGTCAGATGATACTTTACTTTCTGAATGATTAAACAACAACGCCGTGAAGTGGTATTACAACAAGCTTGTTAATGTCCACTTCTTGAGTAGACTTACTGAAAAGTTTTGTATCCAATACCATTACCGATAATGCTGGTATGACTGTATTTATATAGTAAATAGGCCTACCAATATTTATTACTACTACTAGTAGTACTACTACTAGTATATTTACTAATACTACTAGTAGTAGTAGCAGTGTCATAACTTGGTAATGGCGGGCCCCAGTGCAGGCTATTACGACGGGCCCCCTGGGCTGCACGGTTATGAAGCACATACAAACACAGTTTTCGTGTC
>JAFVLL020001067.1:0-18266 GCA_021397915.2 Tor tambroides | reverse complement strand
AAAGGAGACACATATCTAAACTCAGTTGTGCATTTCAGATGCTGTCACATCCTACAACCTCATCATCTGCAGAGAGAAACTGCCATTCAGTCACAGCAAATACAGATAATGGTTAACTTAAAGGCATCATAGAGGATTGTGAAGCACTGGAGCTTGGTCTTCAATGCACTATTTTATGTTATATTTTGTTTTACTTCTTTAAACATTTATGTTAAATGTCCATTGTCATTCATTAATGTATTCTGCTAATAACTGTTGTTAGAACACTGTCATTTTTGCTACAATTTCACGTCATTAAAAAAATAAATAAAAGTACCTAATTGACACTTGTTGTTGTTGTTGATTTTATGTAAAACCCTAATAGACACTTCAAGATATTATAAGACTAGGCAGATATAGGGGTATAAAAAAAAACAAAAAAAAAACAATATTAATAAATAATATATACAAATAATACTAATATTAATTATATTAATATACTAATATTAATGAAAAACTATCATTAAAAGGTTATTTATAACACCATTAAGGTCCTATAGCATTTTCAAAGCATGGTTCTATTTGGAACCCTATAAAAAAGGTTCTATTTAGCACTAAAAAGGGTTCTGCTATTGTTACAAGCCAAAGAACCCTTTTCTGGTACTGTTTAGAACCATTTTTCTTAAGAGTGTATACTAAATGAGGTAAGTGTGTTTTAAGACATAAATGAGTCATTTTCAATGGGAAAAGCTGTTAAAAATGTCATTTTGGTTATTAAATATGTTTTAAGGGATAAAATAGTGACTGCTGGATTAGTTTAAATCATGCTAAACAGTCTACATGCTAAACCAGAACGTTTTGTGTGTGTGTGTGTGTGTGTGTGTGTGATTTCATAGCAGTTTGATGCGTGCTGAAGTAATCTAGTATGGTCTGATTAACTTTATTGCAAAACCTTCAAACTTAAAGCTTTTAAAGGTTTTAATACCTAACCTAACCCTAACCCTTTTTAAGTTATTGATAAGCCAGAATCAAAGTTTGTAATCAAACTTATCTGTTAATTTAAATTAAGTTAAATATCAGCATTATATCATCTATTGTTGACCCTGCTCTCTAGAGATTGGCAATTAAAAACATAGTCCACTAGTAACATAATTACATTTTTTTTTCAGTAGTGTGGCAGTAGTTCAGCCATTTTCAAATGATTGTACTCCTCTGTCTAATGTATAATAGATAATAATGATTAGCAGTATTATATTAAACACATTTCATGTCTTATGCATGCATTGTAAGCTTTATTGAAAATAAACTCAGAAAAAGTGTAAAGGTGATTTTTATATTTTAATTCATAAAATGAATAGGGCTATGTATTTCTTTAATCAGATTTTGTATATATTTTTAAATTTATCACACCAAATCAAAGATAGTACAGAGGTAATACAAGCTATATGTTTGTAAAGAAATAATATTGTGTGTGTTTTCTGCCACTGTAGAGTGTTAAGAGCTGCTGGATTCAGTGCAGCAGGATGAAGGAGATCAGAGAACAGCAGAGGAACAGGAAGCTCTGAGTGATGCTCTGAGCACCGTTACACAGGTTCCCCTCACAGCATGAGACATCAGCCACAGTAGGAATCAAGTTTGGGGCATCGCAAATAGATTTAGAAGCACAACCTTTAACAACCATTGGCTGACCTACCAAACTCGCTGAAGAAAAGGTTAAAAAAGAAAACAGTTATAGTCAGAGTCAAGCTGGCCACTATATGTGATGTGTGTAAGAGAGTGAATCTTCTTCCTTTTCCAGATTCTCACCTGTTGCATTAAAGCAGCGGTCTTCACTCCCTGAACAGCTCACTGTGTTTGAGCAGCTCTGTCCATCACAATAGTAACATTTCTTTCCATTTGGAGCATTAGTGCTGAGATCTACAGGAGGGAAAATAGATTTGCTTTATTTACATGGTGCTGGTCTTATTGTGCACACAACATTATAGGTGGTCACTGTGCCAAAGGAAAACATTTTGTGAAAAAGTAACAATTCACTCTGCCTTTAAATCAACATTTGTTTTCAGCTGATGTCACATTCCTGATAGAAAATAAAGTTCCATCTGATTTATTTCTTGTTAAACTGTTCTATTTCAGTAAAGTATAATACCTGGAGCGTCTTGGGAATTACAGAGATCTGTGTTACAGCACACGGAGGAGACTTGTCCAATGCCGAGGTTGACAGATCCACTTGGACAGACAGATGGAGCACAGCTTTTAACCTTCACTGTAGTACTGTTGACTAACAGAATGAGCAGTTCAACTGAACATTATTTTGAATAAAATTTATTTATATGTCAAAATAGAAAGTGTTTTCAATAGTGTATCGAAAGTATTTAATAGAGATCGAACAATGTGAGGTCCAAAAGTAGAAGTTAAATTAAAGTTAAATTTTGTTTTTTTCTCATTTCACACAAATTTTTAAAATTCAGATTATCATAATGATTTCAGTAGTATATGTAAAACATTCTAAGCATGCAATTATAAATTCTGTCCAGAAAATTCTGTTCATCTGTTCAAAATTCTGTGTCAATCAGTTATGAATACATTACACTGGACTTACCAGTAATTGTTGCACTGAAGCAGTTGGTAGATTCAGTGGGACACTGACGGTTCAGGTTACAAGAACCCAACACACTCATGCAGTCATAACAGCTGAGAGAGTGTCCTTTAGTCATTAAAAAAGAGAGGCGGTGAGAGAGAGAGAGAGACATCTAATTTGTACCCAATAACATTACAAAAACTATATATTGTACCTCCATTAAATAGAACGAACAGAAGAAAAACTGAGATTTGCAGATCCATCTTTGATCAGGAGGTGAATGAAATAAAGTGCCTGTTTCAGTGCTCATTTTATAGCTCATCAGAAGGGGAAATAAGGAAACCCAAAAATTTACATTCTTTAATTTTCTCACCCTTATGAAATTACAAACATGTGATATTTTCTTCTGCGTTCCATACATTGACATGCAAATGGGTCTGGTGTTGTTCGTACAGGTCAAGCTTGTTTAGTTTTTTTAGTTTTTTTACAATTAAGAGTTTAATTTAATTTTGTGTTTCCTCAATCTTGACTGTTATACTTCAGCTTTGCATACAGTATGACCGATTTTAATGTTATTGATGAAACCAGGCAAGGAATAGTTCCAACTCTGTTTCACTCAAAGAGAAATTTTAACCAAACCCGTTAAATGATAAATAATAGTAAGTAAATAGAGGCTAAAGTATGTCAACAAACTTTGATGTTGGCTTGAGAAAGCCAACATGGGCAGCCTTAAGGCAAAAGACCCAGATCACTTGTGTGTTCGGCATTCTTGAGCTGGCCCCGCCACAAAAAAGAACCACAGTTATTGTTTTCACAATATTTTTCTATGGACACTTGCTATTTTTTATTCTAATAAAGAAGTTTATTATGACAACAAAATTGTTAATACCAGATACATTTCACAATAAGCAAATTACAAGCAATATGTGCAGAAATTGAATACTCAAATATAAAATTAAATTACATAGTCTTCATCAAGAATAGACGGATCCTTGTGAAAGTTACAAAAGTTATTCAGTCATGAGCAATGAGTGAACAGTTTCCGTTCACTTCAGAAATAAACGACTGTTTATGATATTCGTCAAGCTATCATGTATTTTGAAGTAATCTTGTATTTGTCTGTTAAGCGCAGAGAGAAGCGAGAATGAATGAGCTTCAAGGTGCGAGCGTTCAGAGACGCGACGCAGATCTTAGTGACACACAAATCAGCTTGCAAGCACTGAATTTAGCTATTTGATGTGTTTGTATTAGTGCTGTCAATCGATTAAAAAAAACCAACTAATTAATCGCACATTTTTCTAAAATTAATCGCGATTAAGTCCACCTAACATTAAAGTTTTTAAATATACTTTTATACTGTAATAATTTCGCATTCAATCTTCAAATGTACAATGTACAAACAACATAAAGACAGTATATTTTTAATATTTCTTTAATGGCATCTTTTTTTATGATTGAAGGCCAGCATCACTGATATCAATACTACTGATGTCTCTATAAAATAGATTTTTCCCCTGAATATTTAACCATTGACTGAAGCCAGTCAGCATTACAGTATAATTTAGATCTATAAATTTTAACATTTATTAGACTTAACTTCTAATTTAAGTGAACTTAAAACAATCATCACATGAACCTATAATAATAAATTACATATTTAGCTACTTGTGCCCTTCAGCAGAAATATACAGAAAATGAATACTTACCAAACACTAAATTCTAAATTAAATATAGATGAACCCCTAAAAGCTATAAAAGTTACTGATTTCCTCTTTTTTCTTTGGTTCTTGGATTAATAGGCATCATAGCAGCTGGTTATTAGCTTATTTGCCTGCTATAGCTTTAAAAGCTGCTGCTGCTGAACGTGACGAGGATCTGACATGCGTCTTATTTTCTCACAAATCTCTTTACCTTTTCTGACCCACTTCAAGTCTTAAAAGTCTCTACTAATGAGCGGACGAGTTGAATCGGGTGTTTTAGATGAGGGGGACAGTGCTGGGGTGCCTCAGGACAGTTTTTAAATCCATTTCAGAGACATGTTCTTAAATGTGACGCATATATAACATATTGCATGCATGCACGCAGTTTTAAGGCAGCTTTAATCGCCTTTTTGGTAACTTCATGCCTTAACTGACGGCATAACTAGGACATTGCATTTCGCTGTTTGATATGAAATGATACAGGCTACAGCGCGCACCGGCACCTTTGTGCGTGTATTTGAAGAGCGCGCGCTACGAGCACAGTATCTTTTCCGCGCTCGTTTGACTGGCGCCTGGCGCGGAGGCGAAGTTAGAGCACATCTGAAACGTCTCCCGTTTGATGTGGTCATAAAGACGTTCTTTATGTAAATAAAGCAATCTTTTTCAAGAAAAAAGTGACAGAGGCAGCAGTTGCCAATGGGGTGGCCAACCCTAGCCCCGCCCCTGCGTTAATTGCATTAAATATTTTTAACGCGTTAATCAGAAAAAATTAATCGCATGCGTTAACGCGCTAATTTTGACACCACTAGTTTGTATACTTGAATTGTGTACAATTGTTTGAATGTTTTAACTGGCAAGTCTTAAAAACACATACTAATGATAAACTTTAATGAGGACGCAGCATTGGGGTCTCGCAATCTCAGAGACGTGACACAGCTTTCAGTGACACAAAACAGCTCACAAGCACTGAATGTAGCTCTTTAATGTGCTTTTGTGCTTGAATTGTGTAAAATCACTGGAATGTTTTAATTTACAAGGCTTATGCAAATAACATATGCAAAACATATGCAAATAAGTGAGGACGGAGGAGTGGCTGATCAGAGTGGTGACAGATCAGTCATCTATCCCAAGCGTCTTTCAAACTGGTCTCTGCCCATCAGATAGTCATTATTATGGAGACCTGAACTTGTCACAATCAGATATGTTGGTTTAGCATTTCAGTGTGAAGGAATTTTATGTATTTATTTGTATGTTTAATCTATTAAAAATGAAAGTGAATGAGGGGAGTTCAAAGATTTCTTATCCTGAGGCTCCCTATAGTGGACTGCATTTGTCCTCTGGAAGGGACATTTTTGCTCAGAAAATGTAAGTCTATGGGAATTGTTTTTATTTTTAATAATTATTTATAGGAGAACTGTAAGTCTGATCAGTCTGAAAAGATATAGCAACAAACTACACATCAGGGCCCAGGTCTCTGACGAGTATGGGGCTTGTAGCATTAAAGCCCTATAACATTTCAGCATTTCTCAAGCCAACATAATTAGAATTTAGAAGGAACTAGAAGGAAACAGCATGGGTGTTTTTAAAATCATTAATTATCATTTACTTATTTTTCTTTAGGTAATCCACATGCAAACTCTAATTAGATAAGACACAAGACCAAAAAACAAACCAGACTGTCACTTAAGAGTAAGTCTACTATAAAATTAATCAAATTTTTGAGCACTGAGTGTGTAAACTAACACCACTCTTGTGGAAAAGAAGTACAGTACACTTTAGCACAATTTCAAAAAGAGTGCTTATTATATAAATGGCATACTTTAAAAATAATACTGAAGTACTAATTTAATGTATTTTGTTGGACTTGAATGTTAATTGGAAGTAAATGCAAATGTATTATTTTTTTAAAATGTATATTAAATGCAGTTAGTTAAACTATGTTTTTTTACCCACATAAGTAGGACTTAAGTTTGTCTTATAATATGTGATTTCATATTTCTGTTGTCTTTTAAATATGGCCAAATTGCACTGCTAGTGCAAAGGTTTAGATGTGTTAAACCATGGAAAGAAATAATGCCAATAGCAGTATGTCTCCTAAATGTGTGCAAGTGACTAAATAAAAAGTGATATTAAAAGTAATTTGTACACGGATGTGAAATACAGTACACTGCAAATGCATTAAAAACAAACTGTACTTCCTTCTGCCACTGTCTAGAATGTCATGAAAAGTGATATTCCTGTAGCATAGATCAATTAAAAAACACATGCTGCTGACGAAAATCAACAATTTGAACCAAGCACACCCACTCACAAATTTAATTTAAAAATTTTTTTGTTGAAAGTTCAGGAAAGTGTTTTGAAGTTTAGAATGAAAATATAGACTTTCGCATTGTCTGTGAAATATTCATAAATATTCCATCATAATCTATAATTATAATCCTGTCATTTTAAACAATGATTTTAAAAGTACTATGCACATGGATGTGAAATACAGTACATTACAAGTGCATTAAACACATACTGTACATATCTGCCATCACTGATTGATTTAGTGGAACATCCCTTTCCAGTCCTTGACAAGTGTTAGCTGAATAAATATTCAGTGAATGTAATAAATTTCAATGCATTCATTTTGTGTAGACCATGTTTACCATAAACTATGTTGTAAATATCAGCATTATATCAGCCATCGACCGCCCTGCTTTCTGGATATTGTCATCGGCGTCAATCATTAAAAACACTGGTCATTGTTTTCTGTAGAACAGACAGTAGTTCAGCTAAAATTATTATTTACTTTTGAAATGATCCAACAAGTGCAGTATGTGCTGGTGATGATTTTCCCCACCTCAAACATGAATAGTCTATCATATGTTTTACATTAAGATCAGTAGTAGAAAGAAGACCACATTAGTCTTCAGATGGTGAACGGTGTATGCCTATCCACCAGCTAGACCAGCATCAAATCACAAATCATTTAAAACCAGCCTGAACAAGAAAAATCATACAGGTCAGACTTGTTTTGTTTTTTCGATTTCAGCTGAGATCTTGCTTTCAGTTATACATAAGAATGCTTTAAACTGCACAAAGATTAGTTTTCATTCAAAGAGTCTATTTCTATTTCTCTAGCAGCCATAGCCAAACTGTACATTACTTTACGTTAAGCATTAAAAAGATATAAATTAACAACAGTATAATCTAACAAATGCTGGGTGTTTGACTGATACATCGTAATACATAAAACTGTCTCTTAAAGCATTTTAAATTTGTGTCATGCAACCATTTTGTTCTTACAGGCACCTGCAAGCTCAAATTAAATGTGACAATAGACCAAAAGAAGTACTATCGTATTGATCAAGTACTTAGTTTGAAAACTTACATCACTTCATGCAGGATTTGGAGCAGTTTCAGTTTTAGGAGCGATCTTCCAAAGTATGTAAGCATAGAATAGTTTCACTTTACTTGTAGACTACATACTGTAGGCTCCTTGAAACTTTGCTCAATGTCTACAAATGTGGCGGATTACCTTGTTGTTTTCACTTAACTGAAATTTAAAAAAACATAAGAAATGAAAGCCGTTACGATATTAAACTAGTAAATATTCACTCAATTGTTTTATACAGTCAAAAGGGTTTCAGCAAAACAGGTGATCTGAGAAGTTCATTTCCAAAAGTATGTGGATAAACCCTTTTAAAGTTCAGGTTTAAAAGTTTAAATTCAGGCATGATGACACTTGATGCTGAGTCTGGTGTGGATGAATGTGACCGGCCTGTACAGAAATTTTAGTGCTTGTTATTATTGAAATTGTGTAAGTGCGGTGCTCAGGTATTCACATGTTTTTGGACAAAGTGTATTTTTACTATGGTGCCAGCCTGATGTAAAACATATGAAAGGTTTGGTATAATCATGCAAAAAAAAAAAAACTCTTGAGGAAAATGTGGTATAAATCCTACTATACAGCCTACATTATTTCTTTTCTTTTTAATAGTTAGAGCAACACCATTTGTGTGAAAAAGTGGAGGATTAATCAACCTTTCCATGTGTTTTTATAATATCGGTACTGATACAAAATGCTGTATTTGCAAAACAACTGATTAATTTCAAAATGAATTACAAAAATTTGCGATTCGTTGTGTCCTGTTGGATTTTTATTGGCCAATGTAGGAAGTACAGAATGAAGTATATGTCAATTAAATACAAAAATATGGGTGTTGAGCACAATGAGAAAGTCTGCATTGCATGGTGAAGAAATTGTGCCCCAGCAGCCCCTCATGTAGCCTTGAGTTACAGATTTATCACCTTTCACCTCAAGAGCATGAATGCACATTAAACATACAATTTACCAGTATAGCAAAATACATAAAGCTGCAAAGGTGTTACAGAGATCTAATATCACAGATGGATTTCGTAGAACATCCTTCTGCAGTTTCTGACAGGAATGAGTTGAGTAAATGTTCAGAGAATATGAAGTAATTCATTTCAAACATCAAATTTTGTGTAGACCATAAATATATTTCAAATGCCGGTAGCATATCTTTTAAAATTGATCACACCAAATCAAAGACAGTACAGAGGTAATACAAGCTATTTATTTGTAAAGCACATCATATTGTGTCTTTGATGCAGCTGTAGAATGTGAAGAGCTGCTGGATTCAGTGCAGCAGGATGAAGGAGAGCAGAGAACAGCAGAGGAACAGGAAGCTCTGAGTGACACTTTGAGCACCGTTACACAGGTTCCCCGAACAACATGACACACCATCAACAAATGCACCAATTATTGAGACAAAACTACAAATAGATGTAGAGACACAGCCTTTTACAGCTAATGGCTGGTTTTGGAATTTCCCTGATGAAAAGATAGAGGGTTGAGTCAGTCAGGGCAGGGCATTGGTGTACATGATCTGTATCAAATGCTCAAACACAAAAGAAATAAAAATATCCATTTTAATCTTCTTCCTTTACCAGATACTCACCTGTTGCCTCAAAGCAGCGTTCTTCAGTCCCTGAACAGCTCACTGTGTTTGAGCAGCTCTGTCCGTCACAATAGTAACATTTCTTTCCATTGGGGACAATAGCGGGATCTACAGGAGGAAAACAAAGCTTCCTTTACAAATTTCTGTTTCAGGTGACTTTACAATTCCAGAAAGAAAATTAAGTTCCATGTTTTTTTGTTTTGTTTTTTTGGTTAAATGTTTAATGTCAGTAGGGTTCAATACCTGGAGCGTCTAGGGAGTTACAGAGATTCGTGTTACAGCAGGTAGAAGCGATCTTTCCAATGCCAAGGTTGATGGAGCCACTTGGACAGCCATTTGGTAAAGCACAACTTTTAGCTGTTATTATAGTACCATTGCCTAAAAACACATTAGTGATACAGGAATGAGCATTTCAACTGAACATTATTTTGATGGAAAATGTATATATATATATATATGTTCAAGTAGAAAGAAGAGTTTATCTTTCCAATAATGAAACTACAAACTTAAAAAAAAAAAAAAATTATCTCTAATATTTATACAATAACCTCCTGAGACCCTGCATCCTCACATAAGGACATTATATTTTAGTGAAAAGTCTGGATGTCCTGTACAGAGCACATTCAGGGCTTTTCAGAGATACTAAATATTTGGATGTTTCACCATGACCACTCCCTCTCCTTGGTCTTCAAAAACATCTGATATAAATTTAGTGACACTCTTATGGAAATATGATAATATTTTGTAATTATTATTAAATCTGATTAATTTTTAAACTTTGTGTCATAAATCAACATCTCAGGAAAATGTTACGGGGTTTTGTTACGTCCCAATTGGTGCCACGCCCTGCCTGGTCAGCTGACTCCTTGCTGCCTATAAAGAGTCCGTCATCACTTCCTGCTTCAGCCTTGTGCTCGTTCACTGTGTTTGCTCTGTTTGACTTTGCCAGTTAGTTACAAACCGTGTTAGTAAGACTGAGAATATCTGTGTGTGTTTATTCGCGAGGTTGCGTGTGAGAGATTGATTGTTGTTTGTTAGTTTGCTTTACTTATTTGTTCGTACTACTGACTACCGCCTGTCCGCTTGTTAAGTGGTGACGTAAGAAGCGCTGTTTCCGGGTCCAAGCCTCAACTCACTTCACTTGAGAATACTATCTCATCACTGTTTCTGAGCACTGTTTATTCATATTAAACACTTAACCAAAACATTTTCAAACTTACACTACAGTCTTCGTGCTCACAGCGTCCCAAACACACAAATAATTTTTAGATTTATTTATTTATATTTATATTTATATTTACATTGTCTGGCAATCTGGGACTTCGGTATGGAGTTAAAGGTTAGGATTATATCCTAGATATAGGATCATATCTCCTATATCTAGGATATATCTATCTTCAAATGTTCATGACTGTGTCAAAAATCTTGGTGTCATTTTTGATTCCAATTTGAGTTTCGATAAGCAGATTAGTACTATTGTTAAAAGCTTTTTCTCTCAGCTAAGATCTATTGCCAAAATCAAGATGATGCTCTCTAAGAAAGACCTTGAGACTGTTCTTCATGCATTTATTACCTCAGAGTTGGATTGTTGTAACTCTTTATACCTAGGTTTGCTTAATTCAACTGTAAATCGTCTGCAGATGGTTCAAAACGCAGCAGCCAGGCTTTTGACTGGCACTAAAAAGTGTCAGGACATTAGTCATGTGCATACCTCTCTCCACTGGTTACCGGTTAAGTCCCGGATTGATTTTAAAATTTGGCTTTTTGTTTATAAAGCTTTACATGGTCTTGCCCCTCAGTATATCAGTGATCTTCTTGTCCTGTACAGTGCCTCAAGATCCTTACGTTCTTCCAGTCAACTACTTCTTTCTGTTCCTCGCTCACGTTACAAAACTAAAGGTAACCGGGCTTTCTCTGTGGCTGCTCCCAGACTCTGGAACAGTCTCCCTCTCTATATTAGATCTTCCCCTTCTGTTTCTACTTTTCAATCTTCCTTAAAAACTTATTTGTATTCCTTATGTTTTACTTGAGGGTGTTTATATTTTTACATGTCTTCAAGGTTTTGATCCAGTGTGTTAATTTTGTTTTAATTTTTGTTTTAATACCTCTGTACAGGACTTTGGTTGCAACTTCTGTTGTTTTGAAATGTGCTTTATAAATTTATAAACTAAACTAAACTTATAATTTTTTTGGTAGTGTTATATCTCATTGTGAGTGTCTATTAGCACCTTTTGTTGTTTTCTCGTGGTATCTGATAGAGCGTTTGGACTCGGAAGCGGTGGTGCGTGACGTCAGACTTAACAAGCGGGTTCTCTGACCTTGATTCTAGATTGCCCCTGTTTGGACTCATTTGCTAACCACTGTAAACAATTGTATATAATAACATTTTGGGGAGGAAGGGAGACCGACGCCATTTTTGTTGGAACCTTTTTATTGGTTGTTTTTGGACAGGGAGTAAGGGAAGTAATTGTATTTTATTTTTTTTTATTTTGTGAACTAGAGAATTTAGAGGTTTGAAAATTAGTTGGCTTTTGTTTGTTATTTTGGCCCTGTTGGCTCCTGAATCTAAATACCCCCAATTGTACCATTTAAACTATTGTTCTAATTAAAGTACTGTTTCTTTGTTTTTCAAAACTCTTCATCGCACTATTTCATGTTGCGCCTTTACCCCTAGATGGGGCGTGACATTAAAATCAAAATATGGCTTTCTGTTATGAAACAGGACGTTGATTTCATACATGTCCTCATATGAGGACACCGGGACTAAAAGCATGTTTATTACGCATTTTGGGAGACACAACAAATGAATAAGGAAAGAAATTATATTTCAGTATTCCTATGAAATATTATATATTATTATGAAAATATTGTCAATTATTACTCCCGTTATTACACTTCTTTTTTCGTTACATGTTTCCCCAAAAACACATTAATTATTATACATTGTATATAATGAGAAAACCCGTTTATGGCCATTTTACACACATTTTGCATAAAGAAATTTTGCATTCATGTCTTTTGTCTCATGTATTTTTTATTTTTTTTAATTGAGTCCCGATATCCTCTACCAAGCACATAGCATAACTTATGAATGAAATATCATTTAAATTTTTTTTTTTTTGATGATCTAAACAATGTAATGACATTAAAAAATACTATTTTTTTCTATTTTTTTTCTGGAGAATAATGTACAAAGGTGTAAAACTTTATGCTTTACAATTAGAGTTTTTCTATTTTCAAATAAAAATGTATATATAGAACATTCTATGCATTCAGTTGTAAACTCTACACAGAAAATTATAGAAGTATCTCCATCAGTAAGTTAAATTTAAGTCCATCATATTGGACTTACCAACATATAATGTTGCACTGATGCAGCTCGTAACTCCATCGGAGCATGTGGTCTGTGCACAAGAGCCCGACACACTTGTGCACTGGTAACAGCTGAGAGAGTGTCCTTTAGTAATACAAGAGAGAGAAGGCATGAGAGAGAACATCTAATGATCTGTATTTGTACTCAGTAAGATTACAAACACTATTTGTCTTTGTACCTGCAGTGAAAAGAACGAACAGAAGAAAAACTGAGATTTGCAGATCCATCTTTGATCAGGGGGTGAATGACACAATGTGCCTGTTTCAGCGCTCACTTTATAGCTTATCAGAAGGGGTGGGTCTTGATGAGAAAATGAAAGTTTAACTAAAAGAACAATAAATTTACTTGCCAATTAATGACCATGTGGAGGGTCTTATGAATAAATTAATCTTAATAATAAATGTATTGGGTGTACTTGAAATGATAGTTCACCCAAAAATGAACATTCTGGCATATTCTCTCATTTTCTCATCCTCAAATCTTTCCAAACCTGTGTGACTTTCTTCTGCATTCCATACATTGAAAGACAAAGGTTGAACCCCTTTGTATGTTGTTCATACAGGTCAAACTTGTTTTGCTTAGTTGTTTTTTTTTTCACGAGTGAGAGGTTAATTTACCTGTGTTTTTGCTGAATCTTGACTGTCAAACTTTATCTCTATACAGTAAGAATGCTTAAAGTATGACTGACGTTAAAATGGAACATTACTGAGAAAAGAATACTTTGATTTTCTTTCACTCAAAGAGAATGTTTGTAATTGTGCAACTGTAAACCAACACATTAAATCATACAAATGAGTATAGGAATTTAAAACAGTATGACCTAACAAATACTGGGTGTTTTTTCAACCCATGAACTGTCATATAAAGTTTTAATTAATTTTTTTACTCCACACACAAACTCGAATAAAATCTGACACAAGTCCAAAGAACAAATCAGACTGTCTCAAAGGAGTAAACTTGCTATCGAACTGATCAAATTTCTGAGCACTTCACTAAAATGAGTGTACAAACATCACCCTTACTTCTTACGGAAATAATGAATACTTTAAGAATATACTCAAATGTGAATGTCTCGGTTAGATGTTGCGTCGACTGATGCCAGGGGTCTCAATCGAGAGCCCCAATCACCTCTGAGCTTTAGAAGAAAAGGCCAATGAGAATTGGCGAGTGGAATTTGCATGCCAAGCCACTCCCCCATACATACTGGTATATAAGATGGCGGCATGCATCCATTCATTCAGGTTTGTGCTGAGGAGCCGAGACGCATCCCGGCACTCAGCGCAGTTTGAGGTTGTGGCATGAGGGATGTAATGTATTCGGTCCCTCCTTCAGGGAACGAGGGTTACATACGTAACTGAGACGTTCCCTTTCAGTCAGTCACGTTCGACGTTTCGTCAACTGTGTTTTCATCGGCAACCATTGAGGGGGTGGAGCACAATGAGCACATTTCAGAAAATGAAGGGAATCAAGGGGACACGGTGGAATCCAACCGTGGCAGAACTGAGAGATCAGTGCCAGGTCCGGAGAGAAGGCGGCAACCCTCTACCGGAAGCAGTAACAAACTTCTCAACCAAGTCTGCAACTGCGGGGCAATGGAGGACCCACAGTTTACCGATGGGGAACAACTGGGAAAAAGTGCATGTATCCTAACTAGAAATGGTGCAGCAAGCCGAACACCGAGCCCGTCTCCCACAAATTACCTGATATTACCCAACACATGGGAGGACGCAGGCTCAACCCGAAGACTATATAATCTTGCAAAGATGTTAGGTGTCACTCAGCCTGCAGCTCTGCAGATGTCTGCAATGCCCAGGAGGAGGCAACACTCCGAGTGGAATGAGCCCTCACTTCCAGGGGGCACGACTCATCTTGGGACCGGTACGCCCACCAACCAATGAGCCAACCTCTGTTTGTAGACAGCCATGCCCTTCTGCTGTCCCCCAAAGCAGACAAAGAGCTGCTCGGAGTGTCTGGAACTCCGGGTGTGTTCCACGTATATGCGTAAACAATGGACGGGACACAGCAACGCAAGGGCCGGGTCTGCCTCCTCTGAGGGCAGCGCTTGCAGGCTCACCACCTGGTCTCGAAAGGGAGTGGTGGGAACCTTGGGCACATAACCAGGCCGGGGTCTCAAGGTAACCTGAGAATCAGCTGAGCCAAACTCAAGGCACGAATCATTGACTGAGAAGTCTTGAGAGACAGATAATAATAATAATAATAATTCATTACATTTATATAGCGCTTTTCAAGGCACTCAAATCGCTTTACATACAAGGGGGGGATCTCCTCAACCACCACCAGTGTGCAGCATCCACCTGGATGATGCGACGGCAGCCATAGTGCGCTCAGAATCAGTCACCAGCTTACTGTGGAGGGGAAACAGAGTGATGGGAAGCTAATCAGTGTATGGGGATGATTAGGAGGCCATGATGGTCAGAGGCCAATGGGCAAATTTGGCCAGGATGCCGGGGTAACACCCCTACTCTTTTTCGAAGGACATCCTGGGATTTTTAATGACCACAGAGAGTCAGGACCTCGGTTTAACGTCTCATCCGAAAGACGGTGCTTTTTACAGTATAGCGTCCCCATCACTATACTGGGGCATTAGGACCCACACAGACCACAGGGTGAGCACCCCCTGCTGGCCTCACTAACACCTCTTCCAGCAGCAACCTAGTTTTTCCCAGGAGGTCTCCCATCCAGGTACTGACCAGGCTCAACCCTGCTTAACTTCAGTGGGCAACCGGTCTTGGGCTACAGGGTGATATGGCTGCACGATAGTTTTATCTCAATGTTTTATCTCAACTGAATCAAGTGGCTCAAAGGGATCCCTCCGTAATCCCAAGAGAACCATGGAGAGATCCCAAGAGGGGATGAGACCTAGGAGGATTTAGTCTCCTTGCACCTCTCAGGAACCTGACGATTAGGTGATGCTTCCCCAGAGACAAACAGTTCACTGCATCATGGTGAGCTGCAAAAGTGGAGGGGGACAGCCTCCACTCTAGCTTTTCCTGCAGGAAGGAAAGCACCACACCAACCGAGCATCTCTGATCAAATATGCCACCACTTCAAAGCATAGGCCTGCCTCTTAGAGCGGGCTCTAGCTTTAAGTGATAGTATCTATCACAGCCTGAGAAAGGCCAGAGAGGTCTCCTGAGTCCCGTCCAGAAGCCAGACGTGCAAGTCACATAGATTGGGTGGCAGGTGCCAGATTGTGCCCATCCCCTGAGAAAGAAAGTCCTTCCTCAGGGGAATCCTCCAGGGAGGGGCTATCGCGAGAAGCATGAGGTCGGCAAACCAGGTCCGGGTGGGCCAGAATGGCGCAACCAACAAGACCTGCTCCTCGTCCTCCCTGATCTTGCACAGGGTCTGTGCAAGGAGGCTCACTGGGGGGAAGGCGTAGTTGTGTAAACCCCGGGGCCAGCTGTGTGCCAGCGCATCCGTGCCAGGGGGGTCTTGGTCAGGGAATAAAACAGCCGGCAGTGGGAGGACCCTCGGGAAGTGAACAGGTCCACCTGGGCTTCCCTGAATCGACTCCAAATGAG
The DNA here is from genome assembly GCA_021397915.2 of Tor tambroides. Classification (NCBI taxonomy): domain Eukaryota; kingdom Metazoa; phylum Chordata; class Actinopteri; order Cypriniformes; family Cyprinidae; genus Tor; species Tor tambroides. Next base: position 2,121 of record JAFVLL020001067.1, on the reverse strand, counting down.
CTGAACCACCTGAGGATGGAGTCTCCATTCTCCAGGGAGTGTAAGCTGTTATGAGTGTGCGTCGGCTGCACGATGGAACTCCCCCAGAACATGAATGGCACGCAGCGATTTGAGCCACGTCTGACTCCAGAGGAGGAGATGGCGGGCACCCTGGTGGTTGATATACGCCACTATCGCTGTGTTGTCCGTCCAGACAAGTACACGTTTACCCTGCAGCAATGGTCGAAACGGGCAAAGAGCAAGCAGTACTGCTAGCAACTCGAGGCAATTGATGTGCCACTGCAGTCAAGGTCCTGTCCAGGAGCCCGAGGCTGTATGCTCATTGCATACGGTGCCCCAGCCCGTCTTGGAGCCATCTGTGGTGACAACAACATGCCTCGACACCTGTACCAAAGGCACTCCTGCCCGTAGAAACGCAGGGTATGACCAAGGACTGAAGAGGCGGCGACAACCTGGGGTAACACCGACCTGGAGAGTGCCACGACGCCATGCCCATCTCGGGATCTGGCCGTGCAACCAGTCCTGAAGCGGTCTCATACTGTATGTAACAGGTCGTGCAGCATAACCTTGGCTGCAGCTGCCATATGCCCCAGGAGCCTCTGAAATAGTTTTAGAGGCTGAGGTGCTGAAGCACCAGATCCCTGTGCTCACACAACAGATCTCACAAGTGAGCTAATATAAGCCAGTTGTCGAGATAGTTGAGGATCCGGATGCCCTTCTCCCAAAATGAGGACAGGGCACCCTCCCCTAGTTTTGTAAAAACACGGGGAGACAGTGACACCCCGAAGGGGAGGACTTTGTACTGATGCGCTTGACCCTCGAAGGCAAACCAAAGAAACGGTCTGTGTCGAGGCAGAATGAACATGAAAAGTACGCATCCTTCAGGTCGATAGCTGCAAACCAATCCTGGTGTTGAATGCAAAAAAGGATGCGTTTTTGCGTCAGCATCTTGAACGGAAGCCTGTGCAGGGACCGATTCAAGACTCGCATATCCAGGATTGGCCGTAACCCACCGCTCTTCTTGGGTACGATGAAATAGGGACTGTAATATCCCGAATTCATCTCGGCCGGAGGGACAGGCTCTATTGCGTCCTTCGCCAAGAGGACCGCAATCTCTGCACGCAGGACAGAGGCATCCTTGTCCACTGAGACAGATGTAAAAAGGATGCCCTTAAACCTGGGAGGGTGCCTGGCGAACTGAATCACGTAGCCGAGCCGGACCGTCCAGATAAGCCAGTGAGACGGGCTGGGCAGCGATAAGAATGACCCCAGCTTCTGTACAAGCGGGATCAATGGAGCGGTTACCAACGTACCCGCGGTGGGGCAGCTGTGGGAAGAAAGGTGGCTCAACCCGGGAAGCGTACAGATGGTACAGATGGTACTTCTACCACCGCCGTTGCAGCAGCAGCAACATTAAAAATGTGTATTTGCTGCCTTTTACTGCTAAGTGGTGATTTAACCACAGACTTTGAAAAGTTAGAATGTGAACGCGTTGGAGCACATTCCCTCGCCTATTGCATTGCACTCTGCCGATGGGCTTGTTGATGGCTGTGGTAGTGGATAAATTGGTTGCAGTTGGTCTACAATCTAAGATAAACCAGTTAAAATAATTAATATTCACAGAAGCAAATTTAGTACTTTAGTGCGTTTGTTATTCAGAACGAACTCAAGCAGCACTAGTAAATGTCAGTGAGCCTGTGCTTACGTTTTACTCTGTTACACAATACAATGTATTTTAAATTTAGAAATTTAACAGGTGTGCAGTATTAATTATATTCTTGAATGATATGTTACATTACCATAAAATAAAGAAAAGGAAGTTTACTTTACTTAATATTTGTTACAAATACAAATGTTTGAAATTTACATGTAATAATTTCTACAATAAACGTTACAATTTCTACATGTCACAAACGTACTTTGTTATCTGTCCTTATTTAACAGGACAGAGAACTACAGTAGACTACTTCTGCACATGAATGTGAATAATGAATAAACCAAATAAAGCAGAACTGGCCCTAATTAAACTGGCCCACATTGATTCTATTTTTTAATTTATATATATATATATATATATATATATATATATATATATATTGCAGGTGAATTAGGTTTCATGCA
>JAFVLL020001064.1:0-30897 GCA_021397915.2 Tor tambroides | reverse complement strand
ACTACAGCAGGGCCCATTTGAGCCTTTGCAGTCAGTTGAGCTGAAGTTTCTATCAATGAAAACTCTGCTCCTGCTTGCACTGGCCTCCATCAAGAGGGTAGGGGACCTGCACACATTTTCGGTCGACGATTCTTGCTTAGAGTTTGGTCCGGCTGACTCCCAGATAATCCTGAGGCCCCGGCCCGGCTATGTGGCCAAGGTTCCCACTACACCCTTCAGGGATCAGGTGGTGAGCCTGCAAGCACTACCCCCGGAGGAGGCAGACCCAGCCCTAGCTTTGCTTTGTCCCGTCCTAGCCTTGAGATGGTACGTAGACCGGACACGAAGTTTCAGATGGTATGTAGACCGGACACAAAGCCTCAGATCAGCTCTTTGTCTGTTATGGAGGCCGGCAGAAGGGGAAGGCCGTCTCCAAGCAGAGGATGGCCCACTGGATAGTGGATGCCATCACCCTGGCTTATCAGGCACAGGGTGTGCCCTGCCCAAACTGGTTGCAAGCTCACTCTACTAGAAGTGTTTAATCCTCCTGGGCGCTGACTCGTGGTGCCTTGCTGACAGATATTTGTAGAGCTGCGGGCTGGGTGACCCCCAACACATTCGCTTTATGCCAAAAAGAGGGGGCAAGAGGCTCGCACAGGACACTGGAAGGGGCAGCATCCATGCCGCTTTGGTAGGGATCCCAATTCATCGGTCATTACCGACGTGACGTCGAGAGTGATCGACTGAAAGGGAACGTCTCGGTTATGTATGTAACCCTCGTTCCCTGAAGGAGGGAACAGAGACATCACATCCCGTTGCCACAGCTGCTGTACCACCGCTGAGTGGCCGGGCCACCGGCTCGGCTCCTCAGCGAAAACCTGAGTATGCGTTGCACCTGCTGCCTAGTTATACTCGCGCTGCGATCAGTGGCAGCTGGATGCAATCATCACATGCCAATGCGCATTGGCTCGTTTATTTTACACTTGAAGTGGATTGGTTTCTCTAAGCGAGATCCCAATTCGTCGGTCATTACCGATGTGACGTCTCCGCTCCCTCCTTCAGGGAACAAGACGTTCCTCATATAAAGACATAAAGATGTGTTGGAAAAGGAAATGGCTACGAAATTCATGCCTTTAAAACATTCATAAATAACACTAAAAAACTAAACTAAAAAAAACTAAGACTAAAATCAATCCTTTTAAATGCTACAAATAAATGTAGGCATTACAACATTATAATTTGTACAGTATTAAAATGAATATTCATTTTGTGATTTGCTAAAGATGACTTTTTAACAGTTATTAAATTATTAGTGTTATTAAATATCAACTTTAAGTAGACATTTGATGACAGAAAAGGTATTTCAAATGTCAAAGTATGGGAAGTGAGATTCAAAATTAAATATTCAGTACCGGTTTACACTACATATGAATAAATAAAAACACAAATATTTGCCAGTAATCAATACGGTACCTACTGTATATATCACAATATTTATCACATTATTACATATTTCATTTTAAGCCTAAAATAGAAAGTTTTAATTACCAGAACAACAATTGCATCATGTAGAGGACCATCAGTATGAAGAGTCTCGGCATTGTCCTCAATGAGGTAGTTCCACTCCACTCCCATCTCGATGAATCGCCGAGATCTCGCATCTTCGCCTTTGCCGTTGAGAACGTAATGCCCGGTTGCCTGGTTTTTGATAGCTGCAATCAGTGAATAATTATAACTCTTCAACAGGGCAGGGATAAGAAATTAACAGAATGATCTGGATCACTCTGTTCAATTAAGCCATTGTATCAGCCATTGGATCAAATGATTAACTGTCAAAACAATGAGCTTTTTACAGTGCTGTTTAAATGTCTAAAAGCTTTATTACATGTTTCAGAAATATGATGCTAGTATTAAATGCTGTTGAGCTATAAAGCAATGGTATGAGGACTGTGTGATACACAGACATACAATAAGTACATGGCTCAGAGCAGGAGAGCGATTAGGTGGTCATTCGCTTGAATGTCAATGGTGATTACAAGAAGCAGCGCACACGTCAAGACAATCACCATTGCTACAAGTCATCAAATGTCACTTATAATGTGAAAAATGACATTAGGTTCCAGAACATTAAATATGGAGTATCTGTAATGTTAAAATAATAATGAACAAAATATGAGGCAGGACAGCGCAAAAGGTTTGATGAAATGAAATCAAAGTTGACCTTTGATTTCCTACATGTTTAGCGTGATGGGTTTGTGTAATTTTTTGTCACCATATCCACAAAATCCTAACCTTAAAAACAAATTAGATGTTCTTTTTTTTTAAAGATCAAAAGTTTCAAGCTGAATGGTGACCACAATTTTCAAGTCAGATTTTCAAGATATTTAGTAAATAAAAACTTAAATTTTAATCTGATGTATCCTTACACAGTGCTCTGATATGGTTTGTAATGTAGCATACAAGAAGAAATTTTCATTTTTGGGTGAATTATCCTTTTTAAACATGAACATGATTATTTTTGTGTGAATTATTTATTAAATAAAAATGGCTCATTTTTCCTGCCCATCTGATGACCGACAATTAGACTAAACTTGTTAGAATAAATACTTAAGGCGTTAATCATAAAATTAATCAGAGCAAGCATGATGGGAATTCACACGTAACATACATTACTTAAATCATTAAATTAAAATGCAAATAAATGCTTTTAACCTTAAAGGGGTCATATGATCCTTTTTTAAAGATCATTATTTTGTGTATTTGGTGTAACAGAATATGTTGACATGCTTTAATGTTCAAAAAACACATTTTTTTTAAATACTGTACATTATTATAGGTCCTCTATGGCCCACCTCTCTCAAATGCTTAGTTTTCTACAAAGTCCCTCCTTCTGACAAGCGCAGTCTGCTCTGATTGGCCAACTGGCACAGTGCATTGTGATTGGCCTAACACCACAAGCACTCGTCGGAAATGTAACGCCCCTTTCCATAATCGCGAGCTTCAGCTTTCAAAGACAGTTAATAATGTACTTAGTTTTACCATCAGTTCAAGCCCGAAAGGGGAACAGAGTCGCATGACAGACACAGTGATGATGCTCGTATGTGTTTGCACACAAGCCACGATTAAGAAAGCTGACTCCACTGTGACCCTGTCTCTCTCTCTCTCTCTCTCTCTCTCACACACACACACACACGGCCAGCAACTCCTTTTAGACAGTCAATAGCAAATACTTAAACTAATAACAAAACACCTAGATTTTAGATTCAGAAGCGCCAGATTGTCATAGCAAGTCAATTCCTCCTCTCCTATGTTCACAAAACTGTACGTCCATAAAATCGTTTGTGAATAACATCTGGTTTGTGCTAATTCTATTTATAATAATCTCTGTGTTCCTAAATGCATCTACTTTCAGAAGGCCAAATAAAGTGCTTTTGCTTTCGCCTAGAAACACACAGCGTCTCCCTGTCATGGCTGCATCAACACTACTGCGGTTACTGAAACCACGCCTTCTTTCTTTGCGTGAACATTTGGGCGGCGTTACGCAAATATTTCCACATCGTGACATAGACATGTGGGGGCGTGTTTTAATGAGCCGTTTTAGGGGGGGGGGGCGTAGCCAGTGTTGCCAGATTGGGTGAGTTTCTGCCCAATTGGGCGGTTTTGAATTTAGTTGTGCGGGTAAATATTGGCTAGGGCGGGTGGACAAAATTTGGGCTGGTTTTTGGTCAGTTTGGCAGTTTTCAAAACATATAAATTGTATAGGCTAATTGTTTAACAAACAAGCCCAAGTGTGCATATATAGCCTACTGCATGCATCCAATCAGTCATCACAACGTTAAACACACACGCACACTGCAAAGACGACTGGTGCTGATGTTGACGTCGCGGCCGCACTTTAGCAAATGAGCGATGGGTTTTTAGCGCGATAACGGATCTGATTTTGAATGTATAACTGTAAGTGACCATAATGCCTATATATAAGTTCGATGGTAAAGAGTGGAGAGTGTTTTAACTCTCAAAACGTGAATTACACCTGTTGAGGGAGATGACATGAAGGCTATATCACTGCAACTCCGAAATCAGAGCACAGTTAAATTATTTAATCAAAATCTATTTATATCTATCTATCTTTTAAACGGTCCAGATTGGTATATCCTTTAAAGATGCTGGACTTGTTAGTTTTGACTGTGCAAAATTCTATATTATGTTCAAAATGAACTTCACGAAAGACAGTTCTGTGTGAAATTATAGAGCGACACGAAAGTAAGAGCATTATTGTTGTTGTTAAATTTTTTTTATTGTCGGATTATCATACAGAATGACACAGTTTTGACTGTCATGGTGTGTGCATGAACGAGTGTGAAATACCTATAATTACGTTGCTTATTCTGATCACTTATATTGGGCACTTTTTTGCATTTAAATTCTGACTGTTGACATTGAAAATGATGCATGTGTTTTTCGAGGGTATCGGTTAACTTCTTGATTGCCGTTTTGACAGTGTCTGTTTGCATATTTGGTAGTTCTCTTTGATGTATTTTCCCCGATTTGATCCATGGGAAATTTATCTAGCATTATATTTATATTATTTTGTCGTCATTATTTCGTTATAAGGAGTTAAAAATGGCTCTTATCAACCTTGATTTACATTCTATCACATTATTTTGACAGTTAAAGTTTTGGGCGGTTTTTGTGTGGGTTTTTGTGAGCTTCGTCCATCCAATCTGGCAACAATGGGCGTGGCAGAGTCTTAACTTTGATAAAGAATATCTCTTTGGTTTTGAGACTTTAGTCTTTGCAACTTCAGGGATATTATCTATGCACAATCAACTTGTAAGACTCCAAAGACAAAAGGAAAACTTGAAATCGCATCATATGACCCCTTTAATAATTAATCTAAAATGTCTAAAAATGAGTGGAGACAGAAACATATACAGTATATACTGTACATAAGCTTCATATAAATTACTAAACTATAGCATTTTGACCTACAAAGGAATCTAATTATTGCAATCAGTTAAGTTAAATATATGGATAACTGAAATTTGTATTAATAAGCTATTAAGCACCCCCAAAGGGAAAGTATTATTGAAACAGAATTACCTTTGGAAGACCTCTTGGAAGGTTAACTGGGGCAGTAAAGTGAGGCACTGAACATCTTATCAAGCTAATTAAAATAAGGTTAGGTTTAATTAAAAGTTCAACTAGCAAGAAGCATTATTCAAACTCCTACATTTATGGAGAGGCACTCATAAGAAGGGGAATACTGTTGGAATAAAAGCAACTTGTTCAGTTATGTGCATTACAAAGTGATAATTGCTGCCTGTATGGACTTTTCAAAAGAAAAGAGTAAAGAAAATGGGCCAGTCAATGTATTTGTCTTTCTGTCATTTAAATCTGCATACAGTTAGAACAGACACTGTAAAGTTAAATTTTTTCTTACTGTTACAGTTCAGAGGAAAAAAAGAAACCTTGATCAAGGGCCTCAAAGAAAGCAAGCATTATTAGAAAAAATAGAACTAGCACTTTTATTCGCATTCTGCAATGTCACTGTCTCCAGTATTCATATCACATAAAGCCCAGAAATGCAACGGCGTAATGCTCACATTTCAATGGCAAATTGGGCTGTTCTGTCACAATGTGAATTAGCAGATCAACCGAGAAAGCTAATTCTCCAAGGGTTGTCTCAGTGTTTCTAATGCGTTTCCAGAATAGCGCTTTTGATTTATGAGTTTAATAAAGCCTGTGGTTAACATCACTTTAAGAAACTTAAATGCTCTTGGCAGACGCATTTATCCAAAGCAACTTAAATTGCATTTAAGCACACATTTTATCAGTTCTTTCACTGATCAGTATCAGTGCTTTTCCTGGAATTCAGACCCATAGCTTTGGCATTGCTAGTGGCATTCTCTACTGTTTGAGCTAAAGAAAGGTTCATCTTTTGATCTACAACATTAACACTAATCAACTCAAAGCACGTATTTGGGTATTTGTAGTATAATGAGCTGGCAAATCCTCAATTAAAACCACAACATGGTTTTAAAAATCACGTTCGAGCTACTTTATATTGTGGAACAAAACCCGAAACATGATTTTATTCTTAAATCAAAAAAAGCTATTCTAAATCCCACTATAAATTCCGAAATGAACCCATGGCTTAAAAACACCAATTCCCCTTCAGGTTTTCAGACTTGGTTCACAATGCCACAGACAAATTGTGGTAGGCAGTTATTGTCTCTAAAATCAGCGAGTCTAATTCTGTCTAATGCACTTCCAGGCAAACGCACAAGCTCTTTTGTGTGAATACATTGGTGCAATGGATATGTATTGGAGTGATATGGAGCCATTATGCACAGTTACCCAGAACAGGCACAGAATACATAAGCATGCATTTGATCTTCTTGCTGTTAAGCTTGAGAAACAGGATGACAGATATCACTTACCAAGAATTTGAGGAGAAGCCTCATGTTCTTGTATGATCACATGTCTAGCCCCAGGAGGAATGAGAAACATCTTTAGGTAACCTTTGCAATGGCGAAAAAGGGCAAAGGGAGAGATGGCAGAAGCAATTAGTTAGCTAAGAAGTTTTACTACAGTTTGATCTTTGCAGAGATGGGCATCACTAGAAGGCATTTCTACAGTAGTACATTACTAAAGCTTTCAGATTTGAACAGTCAAGACTATTGCAACTGTTCATCAAACAGGGTCATGACAAGCCTACGAGACAAACATCAAAACATGACAGAAGGTTCCTCATCCATTCATTTCATGCATTCACACCCATGTGAATAGATGACATCCTTCAGAAGCTCAAATAACAGTGTCGGGCAAAAATGAAGACCATGAACAATTGTTATGTAAGGCTAATTAAGAAGGATGCTGAAATGGCAGGTCCTTAAGTCATTCTGCAACACAAGAACAAAAAACACTGATATCGCCTTCTCTACCAATGCCCATTGCTCTGCAAAGCTTGATACCACTCACCCATCACATTTATAGAATCCTCTGTTTCATTCAGATACACATTGCGAGCTCCTTTCGGCAGCAAGAAGGCTCCTCTTGTTTTCCCTTTAGGATAAGAAGGGTTTGTTATGTCATTTTGCCCTGCACTCTTTGTCATTGACATGTTAAATGCCTCTACACCAAAGCTAGGCTTTGAAACAGTCTCTAGCAGCATGGTGCCTGTCTGAGACACAGGTGTGATGTAAAAAAAGTGGCCAGGAGTCTAATCGTTGCAATGGTGGATCGAGTCACTTCAGGCAACGTCTGCTGGGAGGTTTTATCATCGATTAATGTGGGCAGGAAGACACTGACAGAGAAAGATGGGGCTGCTGGGTAATCCTAATAGAGTTCAGATGAGGTTAGAGTGCATGCCTAAAAGGAGCAGGAATAAAATAGGGTTGAGGACGGAGAAAGGGAGATTAAAGAAGATGGACAGAAATAATGGCTGGTGTGTGATGATGGCGGGGGAGGGATGTGGTACAGTATGTGTGTGAGGGAGAAAAAGAGAGAGCATTTTTATATACTAATCCTATTATGTTGGGATCCAAACAACATTGAAGCCCGCCCACTCACTTTTATTGTATGGACAAAAACACTTAGACATTTTTCAAAACATCTTTGTGTTCCATAGAGGAAACACATGCATACAGGTTTGGAATGACATAAGGGAGAGTAAATGATTGAAATGTTCGGATTAACTATACTTTAATGTAATAATAGTTTCAGTTGGCATATGGCCCCACAAACCAATTTTAAGTCAAATATTCAGGTAAGTTTCTAAGTTAAATCACTAGAGAAGATCATTTTAATATGTCCCTCATTTTGTAGAAAACAAAGGAAAAAAACTTGTACAGTAATGTACTTACAATGGAAGCCTATAGTGTAGAACCAAGCAAATTAATAATTAAAAATCAAAAATAATTGCACAAGACCGCTAGACATAGAACTGCTTAAAATTTCTGGGTTTAAAAAGATGGTAAACCCAAGTTCAAATAGTAAAATTTCATAACATCTACACAAGAATATAAGCAAAGGATGTAAATGTCCACAAAATGCTGTTTACATGGAACAAATGTCACACAGGGATTTTGTTGATAATGGTTTCTCTCTCAAGAGGATGAATTAAACAGATCAATTTTACTAATTCAAATTCTTCAAGAAAAGCACAACCTTCACATTTCTGCTTCTAAACTATTCAATACATTTGCCCTATCCATTGCCCATGATCCATTGTAAGTCCATTAATGCAACAAGGTTTTCTTTGGATTTTATGAACAAAGCCAGCGAATAAAAGTTATTTTCTGTGGTAATCGACAGTATTCTTCAGATGTAATTATAAATTAATTATAGTTTAATTTATATCAACTGTTGAATTTTGCTTTAAATCTACAAGCTACAGTTAATGCAAAACACAGCAATACTACAGGAAGGAGAAGTGTAGGATTAGACAATACAAGATACTTGCAGGTTGTGTTTTCCAACATTTCTTTTTGGGATCTCTTGCTTAACTTTTTTCCTGTTAAAAAAGTAATCAATTGACAATAAAACAAGGTAGAGTTAGATAGAGAAAGATCAAAATGCTGATTTAGCTCATGCAAACAATGAGTTGAATGTAATACAATATAAGAAATGTCATTAAAATTTGTGATATAAAGCATCACAAATTGTGTACAATCACCCAGTATGACACATATTGTATGACAAAATCAGGATCATGCAAATTCTGCTTAGAGCCAGAATGAAACATTCATTCACTGCCACAATCAAATATAACACAAGTGACACCTTCATAATCAACTGCACATTCTGCATTCATGACACACAAGGCACATGTGGAAGGCTCAAACAGAGCTTGGAAGTTTGCCAAAATCAAGACAGCCCTATATAATAATGCACATCAGCTCAATTATGCCACATGCCATGTCTTTCAGATGCAACACAAACACACACTTGAATCCATACTCTTAGACACATTTGTCCTGCCATCTGTTCGAGGGCTTGTTTTATTATCCATTAGCATGAGTGTGCATTATCGTCACTGTATAGGCCTGTATGCCACATTGTTAATAAACAGCAGCTCATATGAAGACATACTGAGGATCTGTTGTGATTGTATGTGTCTATGTAACAGTAAAATTAGGCAGCTCTGGAAAGTACTGCAATGAAACATTGTGCCAGAGTCACATGGCTAATGCTTGTTTCGGAAGAAGATTTACCCTCAGAACGTGTTTTGTATATTTATGCTAAAATGAACATATCTTAAATAATCTTATGAGGAATGATGTAATTTTGGGTTCAGAACAGCCACAGCTCTGAAGTACTGTATGTAGTATAGTCCTCCACATTGCATTCAAATGAGTTAATGTGCATGCAGGGTTGATAAAGATGTCAGGCCCTTGCCCTTTGTTCATTCGGGTTCCTCTTTAATCACAAGTATAATACACCATGGAGTTAGACAAATAGGATTAATAGAGGAAAATTATGTCCTTTAATACATTCTTCTATTCTTACATTACGTGCTATTAAATCAACTACATCATCTGCTAATTGGAAAAAGGAATAAATGTGGACAAAATTGCAGAAGGATTCTTGGGATATTAAAAAACAATCTAAAAATAAAAGCCACTGGTTGCCCAAAAACTGATTTTGAAACAGCTGGGGAGGTGTTTTGTATCCACATGAACTGCTACGTGACTGATAAGGCCCATATGCAATCATTGCTTTGAGACATGGCATCTTTATCAACATACATACAGGTTGGTAGAACAAGCAAGAACATGTTATGATATGGAGTGTGACAATATTGTGACAGGCTTTGCACAGAGTCACAGTTTCGTGCAGGTGTAAAGAATTAGCTTCAATAGTACCATATGTGCTACAGGGATGTACAGCGGAGCCATTAAGATTTTTTTTCTTAATGTTTTTTGGAAAAATGTCTCTTAAACTCACATTTATTTTATCATAAACTTGAAATAACTGTCTTCTGTTTTAATAGGCTACATTTTAAAATACAATTTATTCCTGTAATGGCAAAGCTGAATCTTCAGTATCACTTGATCCTTCAGAAAGCATTCTAATATAACATTTATTATTATCAATTTTGAAAACGGCTGTGCTGTGTTATATTATTGTGGAAACCACAGTATTTTTTTTCAGGATTCTTTGGGCTATAGAAAGTTCAAAGAACAGATATGGAATAGAATTTTTTTTTTCTTTTTTTTAAGATTTATTTTTTTGGCATTTTTACCTTTATTATGACAGGACAGTAATGAAACCAGAAGCGAAGTGGGGTGGGGTGGCGTTATCTGGAACGGTCCACGAGCCAAAAACAGCAGCCTCCAACTAGACAGAACTCTTATGTAATGTTATTAATGTCTTTACTGTTCCTTTTAATGCATCTTTGCTAAATAAGTGCATTCAATAAAAATAAATAAATAAAATAAGATCTGGATGGGCCTTTAACCAGAAGTGCTTAAAAAACTAAATAAAAGCTAAGATTACATTTTAAGGTGCCCTTGTTACAGTGTAATTATACATTTAAGTACTGAGTAATATTAATTAACTACATGTACTCACTGTATTGTTAGGGTTAGTATTAGGGTTTGGTTTAGTGTTACTTGCATGTAATATGCATAATTTTCTTGTTATTATAATAGTAAAATATGAATTGATTCCATTTATATTTTTAAATAGCAAAAATGGCTTGCTCAATTCATAGAATTTGTAATTCTTATTACAATATTTACATAAAAAAGTAGGATAGACTCAGCATAAAAGCGAGAATCAAAGAGCAAAACAGCCTGCAAGTTTAATTAGGCCATCTGAGCACAAGATCAAATTAATGATTCTTCAGATGCTTGTAGAGAAGGAAATTTCGAGACTGGAACTCTTGGTACTTTAATTGAATACCTGTTACCAGCCACAGTGACAGTTTGCCAAAACATCCTAAAATTATAATCCTGTAATTAAAACTTTCTTTTAAAAATGCTACAGTATGCACAGTGGGTGAATCTATTTATACATGAATTCTAGTTCAAGCCTCAAGCTCACTAGGGCTGTACAACTAGCAAATATTATTAAAAAGTAAAGTGATGGTTGCTTAAGGAAACCAATTAAATGACTACCATGCTTTCATCCCTGACTGCTGTTGGCTCAATAATAATGACACGCCTCCCTTCAAAACCTGATGAATTTTCTGTAATGGGCTGCTCTGCATTGTCTGTAGCAGAACATCTATTGTGATTCCCTAGGTACAAAACATCCTGGTTTTTATTTTGTTGTTCACTTCATACTGAATTCACTGCCAATGGTACTTGGCTCTATGTCTCTGTCACATAGTGTCAATGAAAGAGATTGGCTGATCTGCAATTACTGTAGCGTGATTGGGTAAATGCCTGAATAATGGAAACCAGAACAAACGAAAGGAGTAAGGCTTGCAACAAAACCAGGATCCTCTCCTCCATGTCTTGGGAAACACGGAGGCAGAATTTAAGGAGAAACTATACACAGTTTATATGCAAAGTAGAGAGTCGAGATGGAGTGGTAATGTGAGTCCTGAGGGAAGCTTTGTGAGTTCATAAATGCAATAAATGTTGTTTATTGTCTGTTTGTGTTTACAGGTGAGCCAAGCGCCTCCCTCCTCAAGCAGCCCAGTGGTCCTGAATGTCAATGTTCTTGGTTTGTTATTTTAATAGATCAGTTTTGTATATAACATGTATTTTTTCCCTCTAATTTATTTATGCATGCTTTATATCATTCACCCTTCCCTTTGGATTCACATGAGAGTGATGCTGTTTTTCACTGAGATAACCATGTGGGATTGTTGTTATACAGTATGTGTGTGTGTGCACTAAAATGAGAGGTATCATTGTTATTTACTGCAGATCGCTCCAATGAAAAACTGCATTTAATATCAGGTATCTATTTAGCTTTTAAAATATTGATTTTGATCCCCTGCTACCTATGAAGCATAATGAAAGCTCAGACAGCACGCACTTAGAACCTGTTTACACCTGGAGGTAACATCTGCCTGTGGTGATCATCACAAGAGGTCAGAAGATACAGATCGATGTTTATATTTTTTAGTAACATCACTCTGTGGTCTCCTGTGACCACAAGATCAAATTGAATTGAGGGGAGGGTCTCTAATAATGTATCTACATTTCACTTAAAATGTCACTTGCAATGGTATTGCGTTATTTTTATGCTGAAGGCATTTAAAGCTGATTGTTCACACTATTAGTGCAATATTTGATTGACCGTTGGTAGGTATTTCTTGTGGTCTGTGAGGAATCAAAACAGATTATGCATTTAAACTACTAATGTGATGTGTCAAATGTGTTTTGAAGAGTCTGATCAGAAAATGTTTTGGACTCCATTTACATTTGTATTTAGCGCTCACCACTTGGATCCCTTAGGATTACAGACGTAAACCAGAATTTGATATTTTACGGCATGAATTAGGACCAATGAAAGTAAGACATTTTCTAACAAACGTGCCTGCTTTTTATAAGCCACAAACATATAGCCAGCTTTCCTTAAATTTATATTAATTAACTAGTGCTGTCAATCGATTAAAAAAAATTAACTAATTAATCACATTTTTCTAAAATTAATCGCGATTAATTCCACCTAACATTAAAGTTTTTAAATATACTTTTATATTGCAATAATTTCGCATTCAATCTTCAAATGTACAATGTACAAACAACATAAAGACAGTATATTTTTAATATTTCTTTAATGGCATCTTTTTTATGACTGAAGGCCAGCATCACTGATATCAATACTACTGATGTCTCTATAAAATAGTTTTTTCCCCTGAATATTTAACCATTGACTGTAGCCAGTCAGCATTACAGTATAATTTAGATCTATAAATTTTAACATTTATTAGACTTAACTTCTAATTTAAGTGAACTTAAAACAATCATCACATGAACCTATTATAATAAAATTACATATTTAGCTACTTGTGCCCTTCAGCAGAAATATACAGAAAATGAATACTTACCAAACACTAAATTCTAAATTAAATATAGATTTAATTTAAACCCCTTAAAGCTATAAAAGTTATTGATTTCCTCTTTTTTTCTTTGGTTCTTGGATTAATAGACATCACAGCAGCTGGTTATTAGCTTATTTGCCTGCTATAGCTTTAAAAGCTGCTGCTGCTGAACGCGACGCGGATCTGAGTCTTATTTTCTCACAACTCTCTTTACCTTTTCTGACCCACTTCACGTCTTAAAGTCTCTACTAATGAGCGGACGAGTTGAATCGGGTGTTTTAGATGAGGGAAACAGTGCTAGGGTGCCTCAGGACAGTTTTTAAAACCATTTCAGAGACATGTTCTTAAATGTGACGCATATATAACATATTGCATGGATGCACGCAGGTTTAAGGCAGCTGTAATCGCCTTTTTGGTAACTTCATGCCTTAACTGACAGCATAACTAGGACATTGCATGCACGTAGTTTCTTTCGCTGTTTGATATGAAATGATACAGGCTACAGCACGCGCCGGCACCTTTGTGCGTGTATTTGAAGAGCGCGCGCTACGAGCACAGTATCTTTTCCGCGCTCGTTTGACTCGCGCCTGGCGCGGAGGCGAAGTTAGAGCGCGTCTGAAATGTCTCCCGTTTGATGTGGTCATAAAGACGTTCTGCATCTAAATAAACGCAATCCTTTTCAAGATAAAAGAGACAGAGGCAGCAGTTGCGAATGGGGTGGCCAACCCTAGCCCCGCCCCTGCGTTAGTTGCGTTAAATATTTTTAACGCGTTAATCAGAAAAAATTAATTGCATGCATTAACGCGCTAATTTTGACACCACTAGAATTAACATATTCAGGTCGACAATGAACATATGCTATAAATGGAGTCAAGGAAATTGCTATTGTAAAGCTAGACATAAGTGCATTTATGACATCAGCTGTTCCATTTGCTATAAGATTCTTTAACTACAACTGAAGTGAAGTATAGTATAGTGACAAATGAATGAGAAATAATGAATGCCGTTCTCTAGATGCAGGCAAAGCGTCCAATTTTTCAGATAAAATCTGAATGTAGACTGAGTGGATCTATAGACTTTTGAGTGCAGGCATTTGTGTATGTACCTGTATGCAAAGAAGAAGGAAAGTACAGATGCCCCTGAATGTGTTTATCAAATAAAACTGCTCTTACATCCTGTGGTGTGGAGGAGTAGGAGTGTCATAATAAATATGAAAGATATCATTACAGAATCAGGCAAATGCCTAAAATGTTAGTCAAGGAGGGGCCTTAAGAGCTGCATGCAAAATGACACATCCCAGTGTGAAGAAAGTAGTTTGTGTCGTACTACAGTACGACAGTAAAACTCACTGAACGAACCACAGCAGATTCAGTGAGAGAAAGACTAAAAAAAAAATCTATTTGTTTATATACCTCATACATTGAGACTTCCTTACGTACAGTACTATTACTTTTTAAATCTCTGAATGTCTATTAAGAATGTGACTGAATTCCAAATACAAGCTCCTTTGTTGTCTGTTGCTGTAAAACTTCTCTTATCTCAATAGAAGTTTTTTTCTCTTATCACCCATCCCAATCTTATCCACACTCTTAAAAAAAAAGGTGCTTCACGACGATGCCATAGTAGAAGAACCTTTTTGTCTAAATGGTTCCATAAAGAACCTTTAACATCTGAAGAACATCTTTAACATTCTTCGGATTATAAAAAGCTAAGGAAGAGATGGTTCTGTGAGGAACCTTTGACTGAATGATTCATTGTGGAAACAAAAATGGTTCTTCTATGGTATTGCTGGGAAGTACCTTTTAAGCACCTATAGTTTTAAGAGTGCATGCTGGCAGGCACAAAACAATTCTTAGATCAAATCCAAACTCTATCCTTCAGGATTTCATAAACTTCCCCAATCCTAACCTAATTTCATCCCCATTCCCATTTTTCGGCAATCTGGTAGTTGCTATGCACTTCAATTCATACAATCTTGAATACAGTTTAAAACTCTAAAATGAACTTTAAAACAAAAGAGGTTCTCTGTGAGTATGCAAAGCAGTCTTCACGCTTCTCCTTGAATACTAAAATAATAATAATGCTTATTAATAAATCACACATGCATAAAACTATCAAAGACATCTGGTGTTTCTGAGATGTCATATCTAATATAATAAATATATCATCATATATGAAATATAAATGAGTGAACTCAAATTTCAAAACATTCCAGCATTATAACTTGCTATATTTTTCCCCTAAAAGTAAAGTGAACTCCAGATGTGTCCTTAAACTTGAAGACTCTGAAACTTAATGACAGGGCTGCAGTCTAGAATAAAGAACCATCTCATATAAGTAAAATACTGCACGTCAATGGCCCAGGAAAGAGGAAAGTATCTTACCGGCTTTCTTAGGCACACGGGTGAAGGTTCCTTTTACAGTTCGGCAGTGGGAGTTGTCACCTCCACACACACCACACTTATCCTCCACCTTATTGGAGCCAATTTCCCTGTCACAGCCCACTTTCTGAAGAAAAGATAGAGAGAGAGAGAGAGAGAGAGAGAGAGAGAGAGAGAAGAAGAGGGATATGCAAGACACACTGAGAAAAGAACTACTTCAAGCTTTCATCTTTGGATATGTCTGCATCTGATATCATGAAACTATAGCTGCTTGTGATGGTTGAAGTATCTTGCCTGTTGCTATTTTGGTCACAGAAAAAAAGTGTAACCAAGAAACAGTTCTTTTACTTTCGAAAGTACAAAATGACATTGACAAATATGAGACACACTGCAGCAGTCTGCTGAACAAAACTTTTAAAAAGGTGATATATATCTGCAAATAAATCCTAAAGCTTCTGTACACTAGCTGACACACTATCAATCATTTCCTCCCAAAAGCTAATCACTATTCATTGTCCATTCCATCTACAAAAATCAATGTACTTCTCTCAACTCCATTCAGAGAGATCCATTCTTCAAACACCATTCACTGTGAAGTGGCACTCATCCTGTACACCCTGCACTGTCAGACTCAGTTGCTCAGCGACAAACCATAGAGGCAACTCACAAATTTATAACAGTAAATAACAAGGCTGTACAGTGTGACAGATTTGCCTGCACTTACAATAACAATTAATTATATGTGTAGACTCATTTTTACCAATTCAGAAGTGTGTAATAAGTTTCAAATTGGTCTTACATGCATTTTAGTCAACACAAGTCTGCGAGTACAGTCAGTCAGATGTGTACTTTAATGTCAGACTAGATAATGTCCCTCTACACCGAATGCTGGTGTTTTACGGCATAATTAGGCCCAAAACTAAGGCAATCAATGAAAAGGGAAGATATTTCATTTGCCCTGTGAGCATCTACTAAGTGCATCTTGCCAAGAAATGAGTTCCTCAAAACAGATCATCTTAAGATATCTCAATGAAAATAAAGTCAAACCAGGAAGTTAAAAATAACAATTTCTGTGCTGGTGGTAGAAAATGGTAATTATGTATTTGCTTGTATTTTCTTGTTGTAGAACACTAAATAATTATGCAAAGATCTGAAAAGGAAGCATGCAACTATGAAATAGTACTTGAAATCCATAACGAAACTCAAATACTTACCACACACTCTCCGCGTACACAGATGCTATACGGGTCTTTGTAAGAGCACCTTGTCCCATCATGCACCAGCTGCTTCATGTAAGCCACGTCACCTGTTTCTTTTGACTGGCAATAAAGGTGACATCTTTTGCTGGCTGAAAATATAGAAAAACATAATATTATTTAATAATTAAGAATGCAAATTACAGCTTGACTCAGTTATGTGCACTGTTTGTTGTATCATTCAATTAAGATAATGTTATAGGGAAATCAATGATAATATTCAACCAATAAAACTTGTATATAATCAAGCATAATGAGTAGTACTGTATAATATAATATACAAGTAAAATGAAAACGTGCTTTTTTTAGGTCTTGATCTCCAGTTTTGAACTAGGTCTGACATTTGCCACCTGATTAAACTCTTAAACTTGTATATAATACCATTAGAATAACTCCCTAAAATGTTTAGTCACAAGAAAAATAGCACAAAATTTAAAAGAATAGTTCATCCAAAAATGGAAATTCTATCAGCATTTACACATCTACATAACGTTCTAAACCTTTTATGTTTCAGAAAAGAAAAAGTCATATAGGTTTGGAATGACAGGAGTAAATGATGACATTATTTTCAGCACAGCTCAATAATGGAAGGCAATGAAATGAATGTATAGAGTGTGAATATCAACATGGTAATTTACACAACACTAGGAAACCTTGTTGAAGTGCTTGGTCAAGTAGCATACCTTCACAATTCTATGGGATTAATTCTACAGCTGAATAATGCACACACAATTAAAATTCCTCACACTGTAAAAAAAATGGCAGCTGTGGTTGCCAGTATTTTACTGTAAAAAAATACAGTAGAAACATTTTAGGTTTTACGGTTTTAACTTAAATTTACAGTTAAACACTGTAATTTCATTAACTGATATAATGTTAATATACCAACCTATTGAAGTACTGAATTCTGTTTTGCACCTTTGTAATATGCTGATAACCACCAAAAGCAGGTGGTGATGAGAGTCACATGATGAACCAAAGCCTATCACAAGCAACTTTTAAATATTAACATAGGTGCACAGTGTCATTCATGCAAACACTAAACACCATCATGGTAAGACACATGAAACTGAAATAATGCAATAAACATTAATCTAACAACATTAGATGTAACATACAACCCTAATGTACAAAACTGATAAGAAAAAACTAAGAAGAAACAGTTATTTAAACAACAAAAAAACCCCATCAAATTTGAAATGTAACGCAGGGAATTCTGGGAATGTCAATTTACAGTTATTAACTCTAAATTATACATTCTTTTTCACTTCCAAAAACAGTGTACTACCATAAAATTACATGTAATGTCCAATACAGTTTTTCACTGTATATAGTAGGGAAGTGGCTCTCAAAGTGTGGCAGGAGTACCACTAGTGGTACGCAGAGGAATCACTAAGTTAAATACACTGCTCAAAAAAATTAAAGGAACACTTTGAAAACACATCAGATCTCAATGGGGAAAAATATCATGCTGGATATCTATACTGATATGGACTGGGTAATGTGTTAGGAATGAAAGGATGCCACATCGTTTGATGGAAATTAAAATTATCAACCTACAGAGGGCTGAATTCAAAGACACCCCGAAAATCAAAGTTAGTCCATAGCCAAAATGGCTAGTCCATTTTGCTGAAATTTCATTGCAGCAACTCAGAATAGTACTCAGTAGTTTGTATGGCCCCCACGTACTTGTATACATGCCTGACAACATCGGGGCATGCTCCTAATGAGACGACGGATGGTGTCCTGGGGTATTTCCTCCCAGATCTGGACCAGGGCATCACTGAGCTCCTGGACAGTCTGAGGGGCAACCTGGCGGCGTCGGATGGAGAGAAACATAATGTCCCAAAGGTGTGCTATTGGATTTATGTCAGGCGAGTGTGGGGGCCATTCAATGGTATCAATTCCTTCATCCTCCAGGAACTGCCTGCATACTCTCGCCACATGAGGCCAGGCATTGTCGTGCACCAGGAGGAACCCAGGAAACACTGCACCAGCGTAGGGTCCGACAATGGGTCCAAGGATTTCATCCCGATTCCTAATGTCAGTCAGGGTGCCATTGTCTAGCCTGTAGAGGTCTGTGCGTCCCTCCATTGATATGCCTCCCCCAGACCATCACTGACCCACCACCAAACCGGTCAGGCTGAACGATGTTACAGGCAGCATAACGTTCTCCACGGCTTCTCCAGACCCTTTCACGTCTGTCACATGTGCTCAGGGTGAACCTGCTCTCATCTGTGAAAAGCACAGGGCACCAGTGGTGGACCTGCCAATTCTGGTGTTCAATGGCAAATGCCAATCGAGCTCCACGGTGCCGGGCAGGGAGCACAGGGCCCACTAGAGGACATTGGGCCCTCAGGCCACCCTCATGAAGTCTGTTTCTGATTGTTTGGTCAAAGACATTCACACCAGTGGCCTGCTGGAGGTCATTTTGTAGGGCTCTGGCAGTGCTCATCCTGTTCTTCCTTGCACAAAGGAGCAGATACCGGTCCTGCTGATGGGTTAAGGACCTTCTATGGCCCTATCTAGCTCTCCTAGAGTAACTGCCTGTCTCCTGGAATCTCTTCCATGCTCTTGAGACTGTGCTGGGAGACACAGCAAACCTTCTGGCAATGGCACGTATTGATGTGCCATCCTGGAGGAGTTGGACTGACTGTGCAACCTCTGTAGGGTCCAGGTATCGCCTCATGCTACCAGTAGTGACAGTGACCCTAGCCAAATGCAAAACTAGTGAAAAACAGTCAGAAAAGATGAGTAGGGAAAAAAATGTCAGTGGCCTCTACCTGTAAAACCATTCCTGTTTTGGGGGTCGTCTCATTGTTGCCCATCTAGTGCTCCTGTTGTTAATTTCATTAACACCAAAGCAGCTGAAACTGAATTAACAACCCCCTCTGCTACTTAACTGACCAGATCAATATCCCAGAATTTTAAGTGACTTGATGCTATACTCTGATTAAAAAGTGTTCCTTTAATTTTTTTGAGCAGTGTATAAATTAATGTTAAAACAACACATTTTAATTTAATCTTTAATTTAATTTAAGTTTTTTATTTACCTGTTTGTAAGCACAGTGCAGTGTTAATGTTAATGTTCAAACTGTGTATTTACAATATTAAAGTGGCCGACAACAATAAATATTCTTATTAGGAATACAACTGCCTCGTTTTTTGAACTGTGCAGAGCTGTAGCTGAATAGTTAGACCTACTACGCTACTGTATTTTAATGTTGGTCATTATGTTGGTACTTGGAGAGCCAAATATTTTCTGAGGTGGTATTTGGTATAAAAAGTTTGAGAACCACTGTAGTAGGGGAACTTACCGTTAACCATTTAACAAGTTTTTAACTGTAGCATTTTTACAGTCTACTACCGTAAAATTCATGGGCATTTTTTTTACAGTGCACCTTAGTACTTGTAAATGCCAGTAACACACACATACCACACACACACACACACAAAATGAGTTAGCTGTGTGCATCTCAGAAGATATATTTTACAGTTTACAATAAAGTGATTCATAATTGTTTCTTTTAAAATAAAATTGATTTATATACCTTAATTACATTTTAATGTTCATGAACTAGTAATCTGTTAAGGTTTTTATAATGAAAATGTAATGAATGTATAATGAAAAACAATGAAAGTGTTCACAGAATAGTGAGGTGGCTTTTAGTGATGATTTTCACTGGCTTTAGTGTTGAGCAATGTAGGCTTTTCAAAAGCAAATTTCTTATCATACTCAAAAGTATAACAAGAGTATGTATAAATAGCCCAAAAATAAATGGCAATGGACAGAAAACGTCACACAAAGCGACTGCAGTAAGTTTGACAAAAATGACACTCAAAATGACACTTTGTCACCCTGCATGTGAGGGCACTCTAAATGCCTTCGCTTCTTGAGCTGAACACACTGAGGAAAGTGGACTTGACCACAATTGGAATGGATGTGCTGTGGTTCTCCCAGGAGGGAGCACACATTTACAAGCTGTGTGTGTGTGGACAGCTAAGCTGGTCTCTGCTGATTTTGCTACACCCTGTCCCTCTTCCTTCAAAATAAAGAGTGCCAGTTTCGTATTTGTGAATGTATGGCAGAGAAAATCTGTTGTTGTCTTACTGTGTCGGGAATAAAATTAGGGCTTGTCGAAATTGGTGGTATATATTGTTTAATTTACACAAAAGAGCCATGAAGAAACATGAAGCAATGTGAAAACTGGATGTGACACAAACAAGAAAAGACAGGTATTTTAGAGTTTAGTTGTACAGTATATGGCTGCCAAACAATGTGTTTCAGCAAAAATAATATACTCCATTATATGAATCAGTACCCTCTCTCTCTTTTATGGGAGAAACTCTTCCAGAACAAGGCTGCTAAAAAAAAGTGGGCAAGCATTGTTGCACTCTATTTTAGTGCTCTTGGAACACCACAACAACCTGGAATATAAATATCTGTTATTTAAATAAATATCCCCAAATGACACTGCTTTATAATCTGACAAACTCACCGTCTGGGTGTTCGTAGGGAAGCCAGTGGTGTTTGGCATTCTGGTATTCAAAGTGGGAGTTGCGAAGTTGACATTGCTGAGCTCTGAAGTCCTCAAAGTGTTTGGGGCAATCATCTATGTTACACAGCTGGTACTCATAGTTCACACCTGGACAGTCCTGACCTCCATTAGATGGACTAACAGATAACAGATAATGTTCAAACAAAGGTCAACACATTACATTAAACATTCAAGTCTGTGGTTTAAAAAGCAGTCAATAACCAAGGTTAATCAAAGTTAATATTACAGATATTAGAAACACATCCATGCCTTCTTTCACCAAATTAAATATTTAGATCTGGATTCAGATAACCAAATCAATGTTTTGATGGAATGCAAAATATGTATTACATTTTTACAACAGTTTAATCTCGGAATTTTATATTAATCCTAACTTTGAATTTTCAATCATGCATATTTTCTGTAAGTGTGAGCATCTGCTCAACTTGAATGCTGTTTAACAAGTCCTTAACAAGCACTCCTCACAACTAGCACACTAATATACTGGCATTAAAAAAAAATCCTAGCTCTCTTGCTTCCTTCATTCTCACATGCACATGCATGCTAATTAAGAAGCAGAAGCACAAAAAATACTCCTCAAAAAGAAAATTACATTGACAGCAAAAATGGCAGCTCCTCTGATTAAAGGATGTTTCTCAATAAAAGAGATTTATGAATGTAAACAGGTAATCAGGCTATTTCATACTTTTATAAAATCTCTATCATTAGGAGAAAAATTAGCAGGTCCAATGCAGAGTTAATGGAATAATACTGATATAAAGGACAAACTAACCTTTACATCAGAGAAATGCTAAGGTTGTGATTGACCTTTCGTTTCATTGGCTCGAGTCAATCACGTTCAACCCTGCTGCCTGTATGCTTTATTTCCAGTTAGTTCTTTTCATTTCAAAGAAACTGCAACCATCCATATGATGACTTAATCTGATTATACAATAGTACACTAGGGTGCCAGTGATCTTCATTAGCAATCCTGACTGTGAGTACAGTAGATAACATACACAGGGTTGTTGCACTGGCGGGTTCTGAAGCGGACACCCGTCCCACAGGAGCGAGAGCAGGAGCCATACTTGCTCCAGGCACTCCAGGCTCCATCTTGCTTCACTTGGTTGGCATTCTTCCACATGCAGTGACCTTTGTAACACCACTACAAGTGGAAGGAGTGAGACAGAATCAAATTGGGAACAACAGGACAAAGTAGGCCTAGCAAAATATGGACACATTAAATTACCTTCCCAGGTGCACATTCAGTCCCGTCCAGTGGAGGCCCTTTTTTGGTCTTGCAGAAATAAGGGTTATCTGGATGACTGCACCAGAGCTGCTTACATGGATCAAACGTGCGAAACTGAAGAGAGAGAAAAGTGCCCATGGTTGGTTGCTTGCCATTTTAAGAGAGAGTGTTAGAGAGAATTAAATGGCGAGACAATTTTTTTTTTTTGGCCGAGCAACAATTCCACCAGAGATAAGCCCTGAAAATCCTTTTCCTCTTAGGAACGTGCTTGACAAGAGATTCAATAAAAAAAAATTTTAAAAAAAGAATTGATTTTTCCCTCAAGTCTGCCAGTGGCACTCTGGAGCTACTGCTACAGCTAGACACCTGGAAATTAATCTGAGAATGGAAAAAAAGAATTTTGTTTACTGCAAATGACTCATTCAGTACATTTGCTTCGCCTTATAGTGTCATTTGAGCCGAGTGAGATTCCAGACCAAAAAAAAGAGCGTATATGTTCTGAAGGGATGAACAAGCATACATCAATATTTCAGAGTGAAATTTACCCATCTGTCATTGCGTGCCACCTGACACTATGTCTACACCTGGTGTGACCGTTGTCACATTGCACCGCAACAGCTTGAGCCAGTCTACACTTTACACATGAAAGAGAATGTTGCAAATCCATTTGTCTTGTTCTCAGGAGACAGAATCACTGATTATAATTGGGTTCTATAGGCTTTTGTTGAATTGTGCTGCTATTCTGCTTAATTCAAATCAGTTGCGGTTTCTACACAGTTGTTTGCTGGTATAAAGCACATCAGATGCACACATTATAATGTCATTTCATGACCATCAGTCATAACCAAATTAAATTTATTTATTTATTTATTTTTACATGAAACAGGGCAACAGTAATTTATCACTAAATATACAGGGGTTTGATTATGACAAATTAATGTGATTCGGAATGAAAATGATCATTTCTGAAACGACACTGTTGTCCATTGGAGGCTGATACACACACAGCTAGACTTCTGTTCACTACTTTTTCCTTTAATTAAACACAGCAAGAGTACGTAGTACACATATTATAATACAAAGGATCGAAGCAGTATTTTGCAGGATATATTGTCTTCAAAAAAAAACAAAAACAAAAAAAAACAGAAATGTAAACAAATAATTAAAATGGTAGTCTGGAATACAAGAATGGGAGAGGAAACTAATAGATGACAGCTGAAATACAAGGTTCATGTCTGAGTTCTTCACCAAAATAGTGCTGGTTATTTGCAATGTCGTGTGGCGTAGAAAGGCTCAGACATACGGTTATTAAATGGACAGACGTGCCCAAGGGAGAGACGGCATTATGTTGTAGGTATAGCTGGGGAAGACTGTTTCTGTAAAATGAACTTCCATTTAGAGCCTCTAACAAGTCCCTTGGCAAGCAATTGCACTAAAGGATATCAGTTGTCTTTAGCTTTGTTACTGGCTCAAGGCTTTTATGCTTTTATCTTTTATGCACTGCACTCTAGGTGAAGCCAGTTTCGATTACTGGATATTCTTCTGTCATGTTATTAAAGTTAGCATGAAATGCAAATCACCTCATCTATTTTCTAAAAGCAAATTATTGACTTGTTATTGTGAATGATTAATGTGTGTGTGTTTCTTTTTCCTTTTTGCTGCCTTTTTATTTTAAATGTCATTGTGAACTTCTCTAATCATTTTTCCATAATGATTTTATAGCTTTTCATAACTGTTTTTATAAAACATTTTTGAAGTTTCAAGACCTCATTCAGCATTCATTGTAATTGCACATAAAAACACAATTAGAAAAATTCTGAATTGTATGCTCTTTTCTTCCTTTTGTGCTCTACTGAAAAAAAGTCATAAAGGTTTGAATCAACATGAAGAAACTGACAGAAATTCATATGCGTGCCAAATGTAGCTAATTGCAAGATATGCTTATTAAACTAAACAAAGGGGTTAAATTGGGCTGAGCCCGGCACATAGCCTTACGCTGGTAACTCATCAGTTGGGCCCTTTGATTTCCGCCATATGAAAAACGCAAAAGTTGCAGAATCCAGTCATAAAAATGGAATTTACTGTATAACGTGGAATGTCACAGAATTTGATACAAATTTGAAGGAATAAATCAAAGGTAGGTCAGTATACTTAAATCAGATTGCGATATGGACTTGCGTGACTTCGTGTCTGCGAATTTTAAACCGCAAAAAGATTATTTAAATACTAATTCTGCATGTCCCCCGTGTCTCTGTGTGAATGAATGATGCAGACTCACGGTTTCACCTACTTTAGCGCACGTGACACGAGGTGTTTTCAGCGTCTGCCATCTCATGAAATAAGAACATAAATACATGAACAGCATCTCCAGAACTGCTCTGAGTCTTTAATAACTTTAATAACAATTAATCATTTTAACAGTAAACCTCTAAGTTTTGATTATCCAGAAAAATTTGAATCCAGAAAAACTGAAATGCAAAATAAATAAATAAATAATAGGGACCTAAAAATTTGATTTTTGTAAACTTTTAATAAATTGCTGTTAAATTGCTTTCATGATTTCAATGAATTAGACATACTTTTTGATTAATACAATTGAACTTAACCACTAAAACAGTCATGGAATAAAAGATAACAAAGCTTTACAGAAAAATTACCTTTTTGTACAACAAACTCCTCAGAGAGCTAATTAAAATGTCACTCTGCAGATGGGAGAAGCAACAAATAGTTCCTAATAAATATTTTGTTTACAAGCCCATTACAATCTAATTGTTTCTATTGACACTGACAATGGGGCCACTTTTATCATGTCTTCAGAGAACCAACTGTTTAAAGCATGATTAGTGGGTCATAGAACATTTCACGGGGATGTGAGTTTTTGCTGGGCTGTGGTGCACAGCTTGGCACAGATTGTTTGGGCATGACAGAGGGGCTGGAAGGAAGGATCACAGCATGCTGTTCTTGTTTACTAGTGTTACAGCCTTTGATGACAGAACACCACACATCTTGCCATCTGCTGGTTCTCAGTGTCAGGCCATAAACCAGGTGTGAAGCTATTTTCCCTGACACTACATGTGATTGGGACTTTGCAGCACCTACAGTATTCATTTCACACTTGAAAGTGATTTGGACTGAGGGTTTGGGAGGTTAACAGAACATAAAACAACATATTTAGCTGTGAAACTGAGTATTTCAAAGGCTGGAAACTAATACAGAAATATTATAACAGACACACGTCTTTTTTTTTTTTAAATGTTCCCATTCAGAAATGAAACCTGGCATTGAAACATTTGAAAAAATACCTGAAGCACTTCCCGCTAAATGACCTTGGACAGAGACTTCAACGA
Organism: Tor tambroides; assembly: GCA_021397915.2. Classification (NCBI taxonomy): domain Eukaryota; kingdom Metazoa; phylum Chordata; class Actinopteri; order Cypriniformes; family Cyprinidae; genus Tor; species Tor tambroides. Next base: position 5,138 of record JAFVLL020001064.1, on the reverse strand, counting down.
GGCATTTGTTCAAATAAAAATAAATAAATAAATAAAAAAACATTTTGGTGCTTGGTTTAATGACTGAGATTTATCAGATCTGTCAAGGGAGAATATAGCCTCTAGCCACACTCACTGAAGTACAGATTTTGTATCCAACTCCAAAATCAAAGCGACACTGCTCATCCATGGAGTAATTGATGCCAGGAAGTTCAGGGAGCTGCGGCCAGTCATGTTTGAAGGGATCGTCCAGCAGGCAGTCATAAGAACTGTGAAAAACAAACAAAGTTACTACAGCTGTCTAAGTAAACCTAATAAATATTTTAATAAGAGACCCTATAAACTTTGGAAGCCACTAAAGTCAGTAGCAAATAGGTAAGCCTAAAGTGGACATACGGTGTAATGAAAATGAGACCCGTACGTTCTAGATGATTCATATGATTCATATCATTAAACTGAGCTCTTTCTGAACCCTCAAAGAACTGAATCAATCACACTTGCTAATACCCATGCAATAGATAATTTACAGTAAATGTTCAAAATCCTGAAGTGCTGAGTGAGGCCAGGACATGCAGAAAAAGTGCTTTCAAACTTTTAACCCAATAAGAGATTTTGAACTTCAAAAGTCTCCTTAGAGATTGTCTTCTCCCACTGGCTAATTTAATCTGAGGCCAATGATGAGCTGTTCAAATATTTCCAGTGAAAGTGAAGCCTTTTATTATCAGAAATAAATCTGTGTCCGCACTTAATCATCAGCATTTCTTTATGAGCACCGTTCAGGTTAAAGGTTATGCAAGAGTTGAGTTGTGAATTAAAAAAAGCACAAATAAAATGTATTAGTAAATGCAGATGCATGCCCCATTTAGCTTTTGAAAATGAATCGATTTTCTTGGTGTATCATTTATTTGACACAGCTCAAAGGCTACTGAGAATAGTGACCACCTCAAACTCAATAGACAACGCTGAAAAGGCTTTTCCTGCCATAGAGAGCTACTTAACATCTCATTTGTACTGGCTGCAGTAAATTGCCAAGATTCATGGGTAATTTTCATCCCGTCAGCCTTTGGCCATGACAGGATTAACCCTGAACATGGAGCAGTATAGAAATTCGAAAATCCTTAAGTGGCACTAGATGTCTTCTGAACTGACTGAGTGAATCATTGAGGGTTCAAATGAATAAATGACCTCAAATTGAGAGGGTTATTACAGAAATTCAGCCCAAATCCCCTAGCCTAGAATATAATGGGTATAACAGGTCTCCGTTTGCTGTAGGAAAACACCACCTCATTAATTGAAATTTTTCCTTTGATAATTCCTACTTTTATGCTTGTCTTTTCTTAAAAGGATAGTTTGCCTAAAAATAAAAATTCTGATTTTGTTTCATATATTTTGTCCATATAATGATAGTTAGTGGGGTCCAAAACAATACTGGACCCCATTTACTTTTATTATACTGAAAAAAATAAATAAATACATTTCCACAGAAACATTTTTCAAATGGCGATGTTGTGTGTGTGTGTTTCCACAGAAGAAAGAAATTCTAACAGGTTTGAGATGACATGAGGGTAAGTAAATGATGCAAAAATTGCATTTTTATGTATAGTATCTCTTTAAAGAAAAAAAGAGTGCCTTTTCACATTATTTATCATATAAACAATGACTTCAAAGTGTCCCAGGTGCAGAACACAGCATATCGGTCTGTGAAACAAACCGTGAACGTCCATTTGCGTGTGTGTGTGTGTGTGTGTGTGTGTGTTTTGTTTTTCAGCAAAAGTATCAATGCAGATGAAACAGTTATCTGTCCAAATGTACAATATTTTTTCTAAATTGTCTGGCTATGACTTCAAAGGAGGCTCAGATTCAAAACAGAAATGAAAAAGAATTCAAACACATTTGTAAAGTGGTTCTTATAAAAACAAAGCCATTGCACGTGGTATTTAGTTAATATGCTGTTGGAGCAAACACCATCATCTTCATGGCTAAAGCAGCAGTTATGGGTTGCATTAGAGTTAATCCCCATTGCTCATGTTGCCTGTAAACCGTAAGATATCACGACAATCTATTGACCAGTTAAATTAAAGCTCTTTGATCTCTTGCAGCAAGTGACCTATTGGTGACTCTAATTCAGATAAACAAACAGTCAACTGACCCTAAAGTGACACCAAACAAAGCAGAGCTCCAATCAAAACAAGGGCCAATATTTACGCTCAAGTAACCCATGAGAAATATTTATCATAGGCGTACCTGTGAAGAGATACATTTCTATTTAAAACATGCACATAAGTTCAAGGTCTTCCAGTTTTTAGATAAAACATAGTGAGGTATGAGAAGAGAGAAGTGTGAACTCACTGAATATATCTCTTCAGCTCTTGCTCACTGCACATCGACCAGTGGTAGCGGTGGAAGGCTGCTTGCACCAGAGGGGCCATGACACTTCCCATGGCTGTTTCGTCACTGCAGCGGTTGCCCTGACCGTCATGCTCCATTCCAAGCCTACAGACAAGGCATGATTATGTTAAGCAAGAACATTTGAGTGCAGCAATGGCCAGAAGTAACATTTTCTACTCCAATTAGCATGTGCCTCCCCGCTTTATTACTGAGTATGAAATTACAATATGACACTGTGACCTAACCAGGCGAGACACAACAAAGCAATGGAAGCTATGTTTGTAATGTTAATCTAAATCTTTTTGCTTACCAGCTTTGACAGTTTGTCAGTTGTTTCAGTCATTTTTGCAGCACCGCAACAGGTAGCCCTGTCTACACTGAAATCTTACATTCATCAAAGCTACATTTATTTGAACAAAAATACAGTAAAAAAGGTAATATTGTAAAATATTTTTGGAATTTAAAATAACTCTTTTATATTTTAAGAGCTAAATTAGTTAGCAGCCACTACTCCATTCTTCATTGTCACTTGATTCTTCAGAAATCATTCTAATATGCTGATTTGCTGCTCAAGAAACATTTCTGTTTATGCTGCTTAAAGGGTTAGTTCCCCCAAAAATGAAAATTAGCCCATGTTTTACTCACCCTCAAAGCATCCTAGGTGTATATGACTTCTTTATGGATATTATAATATAATATGGATATTTTTCTTACAAAAATGCATTGATTCGCTACAGGAGGCCTATATTCATGCCCTGGAGCCGTGTGAGGCACATTTTATTATGGATGCGCGCGCTTTATTTGACTACTTTTGGACTGTTGAACAAAAACATCCACCCACTCCCATTCTAAAGCTTGGAAGAGCAAGGAAAATTTTTTTATATAACTCCGATTGGATTTGTCTGAAAGAAGAAAGTCATATACACCTAGGATGCTTTGAAGGTGAGTAAAACATCAGCACAATTTCATTTTTGGATGAACTAACCCTTTAATATTTTTGTGGATACCATGATACATTTTTTCAGGATTCTTTGATATATAGAAAGTTCAAAATTACTGAATTTATTTGAAATAGTAAAGATATGACATTTCTGTCACTTTTGATCAATTTAATGCAGGGTTCCTCAAATCTTGCCCTGGAGGGCCAATTCGCTGCAGAGTTTAGCTCCAACCCTGATCAAACTCACCTGTGATTTTCTAATGATCCTGAAGACATTGATTAGCATGCTCAGGTGTGCTTGATTAGGGTTAGAGCTACGAAAACAGGAAGGACTGAGGCTTAAGAGGGAAACAATTCTATGTGTCTGCCAGCCATAAAAAAGACAATCTCTGAGGCCCTGACATCTCGCTTTGAATTAAATAAAATGTTATTTCAGTCTCTGCTAATGCCAAACTAAATCAAAATCTATCAATAGGATGGTGGTAAGATGCAGTGGAGTAATGATAATTTACTAGTCTTTGTCATGTACGCAATGAAAACTGCATTTGAAAGTAAGAGATAAATAGATAGAGGCAGACATTTGAGAGGGTATAGTCCTCGACAATAGTTTCAATATGGAGAAGAAGATAAGGAGGTTGACTCCATGACTAATCTCTGTGTAGGTGGCGAGTTTTTCTCTGAAACCCTTTTGAACATTAGATGCCTACAGACTCTAAGCAACTGTTGTCAAAAGAGGAATTGAAACCCACAAAAGGGACCTGGCAAGGCTGATTAGGCTTGCTAAAACAGTGGCCAAGGACTCTTAAGCTTGAGCTCAAAAATGAACATGAAGGATGTTTTTAACAATGTAAGAGACTGACTTTATATCAAGGATCATAGTAAGGACATCTAGTATCCTGAAATCTGTATTATAAAATATTTTCAAAAGATACTGTAAGTTCTCTTGAATGAGACATTTAAATTTTTGTGTCCATCGTATTACTCTGAATAGAGCCCTCACCTTGAGAGCATAAAGGACGTTGGCAATGGGAATTTATCTGAAAACCTGCATTACTTGTGGTTTATAAAATCAGTATCAAAACTTTTTTGAATTAAATGTCGACCATAAATATCGACTGGAGTGACATAAAACACTTTACAAAAGCTAACAGCAATCTGAAAAGGCTGAGAAGCACCTGGCGATGTTTAAAAACCTACACATGTCCTGTCTCATGGGCTACAACAAAGGCAGAAGAGAAGCCGTCTTCATGATTGAGGGTGCAGCTGCGGACAGGGTGGCACATCCCGGTGACAGGGGCATATCCTGAGAGTGAGTGAGTGAAAGAGACAGACAGAGAGGATGAAACAGTTACTAGGGTTTATTTATTCTGTCATAACTTGGGTCTACACTCTGACAGCTTGCTGCTTGGTGTAATTGTAATACTTTGAGCAGAGTGCAAGGGGCTCTGCAAAGAGCTGTCCATCAGAATTTGATTTTTTTTTTCTTTTTGGTTTCTTTCATTTGTTTTAGCCTGTTCTCTGGAGATATGACACGTAATGACCCTGTAAAGCCTGACATATAAAATACTAGTCTCAAATGTCTATTTTTTTTATGAAACAGTTTACAGAACCTTTAGACAAAATTTTAAATGAATAAATAATAAATAAGGATCATATTTGATACTTCAGGCTTTTATAGTACTTAGAATATGATATGGGAGAATATGGAGTTCATAATCTAAAGGAAAATAAGCTATTCTATACAAAAGGCCCAAACTGAGCAAAAATATGCAATTTGGTGCAGATGTTGTTATTTATAAGGGCAAAAAGTAAGAAGAAATTCTCATAGCTT
>JAFVLL020001063.1:0-19103 GCA_021397915.2 Tor tambroides | reverse complement strand
CTGAACTTGGCAGTGCAGTCGTGGGTCAGCAGCGTGAAGAGCAGCGGGCTGAGCACACAGCCTTGTGGGGCACCTGTGCTCAGTGAGGTAGTGCTGGAGGTGTTGTGGCCGACACGGACTGATTGAGGTCTTGCAGTTAAAAAGTCCAGGATCCAATTACAGAGGGAAGTGTTAAGGCCCAGCAGGTTTAGTTTGTGGATGAGCTGTTGTGGGATTATTGTGTTGAATGCTGAGCTGAAGTCAATGAACAGCATTCTTACATAAGAGTCTTTCTGTTCCAGGTGAGTAAGAGCTAGGTGGAGAGTGGTGGATATTGCATCGTCCGTGGAACGGTTTGGACGGTATGCAAACTGGAATGGGTCCAGCGTGTTTGGGAGACTGGACTTGATGTGATGCATGACTAACCTCTCAAAGCACTTCATCATGATTGGGGTCAGTGCTATGGGACGATAGTCATTCAGACAGGACACGGGTGACTTATATATATATATATATATATATATACACACATGTCTAAACTGGTACATTTTCAGCTATATTTATTAGGGACGCATGATATTGGATTTTGCCGATATCTGATATGCCGATAATTTTAAACTCATTTGGCCGATAGCCGATGCCAATACCGATATACAATTATTTTTAATTTTGGTTAGTTTTTAACAAGAACTTATTTGTTAGAATTAAATAAACAATAATAAAGTTATTTTATAATGACAGTACATTGAAGATTTGAAAATAACTATAAATAAACTATATATTAATCACTGCATTTTTTTTCCCACAAAAGATGCAGTAGTAACTTTAACATTTTATTTTATGATTTAACATTTGTAAATGGTCTAAAGCAAAAGAGTTGTAAAAATTCAAAAAATATTTTAGAGCTTGTACTTTGTTTAAAAAATATAACTTATTACACATTAATGAAAACATCAGTATATATAAAATTATTTAATTTAAGTGTCATGTTTGTGATTTATTTATTTATTTATTTTTGTTCATGTAAGCTATAGCTTCTGACCTTTAAATCAAAATATACTCATGATTTTATGGCATCAATTACTGCTTTATTTAATCAGAAACACTCTAAATATTATTCATGTATTTTGCTTTAATTTTATTAGAAGTAGGCCAACAGCGCCCCCTACGGAATTAAAACTCCTTACTGCGTGGGCATTAGGACCCGGGGGAGGCTGCCGCTCCACGTGCTATTACTGTTTATCATAAACCGAACGCGTCATTCTTTACGTGCATTCTCAGTTTAAATGCAGCGATCCAAAACGAAAGTGAATCCAATCATCATTCAGGCAAAACTTTGCTTCAAGAATGAGCCACAATGTTGACGTGATTTAATCGCTAGCACAGCCCTGAGCACATGTGAGATAATGTATTCCTCTTATCGGCAAGATATATTGGCATAATTTTTCATATTGGGCTGATGCCGATATTTAACACTTAAAGCCATTATCGGCCGATTCCGATATTGGTCCGATAATACCGTGCATCCCTAATATTTATATTATTTTTCAACACATCTATGATCAAAGTTCAATTAGTGTTAAAATAAAATTTGAAATATCGGTGTCACAGACAAATGGTCGAAGGATATTTAGCTTTTCAAGAAATTTAGCTTTTTCAAACTCACAGTTCGTTCTTTGGTTTCACTTGTAATCAGCTTGGACAGATGGTAGTTTGAAGGTGTTTACCAGCCTGAACAAACCTTTCTGGAAAGTTCACTTTGGCCAGCTGTTTTAAACTACCGGACCAAACGTCAGGTTGGCCTGATTTTGATAGAAATAAGTCACACCAGTTCGTCTGATTTTGCACCATGGACCAATGGTTGTTCGAAGGTGTTTACCAGCTGGAACAAACTTTCACGGAAAGTTCACTTTGGCAAGCTTAAACTCCCGAAACAAACCTCATTTTGGTCTGATTTTGTTTGAAATGACATCACAGTTTTCACCAGCAACCGTTCTTCAAAATCCTCTCCGCTCAAACACTGGTGATCAGCACATGGTGGGCCACTGATGGCATGTGGCCGATTAGTTGACTACTTTCCTAGGCAACTAGTAAACTAAGTAGCAAGTTGTAGAGCACAGACTCTTGTCCTCTGCGGCAGATGCCCCTCACTCACCTCTCCCATCTCGCGCATGGGTGGCGACGGGGTCGGATCCGGGCTTTGATTGCCCCATCCATCATGATTGGTGGTGCTGAAGCCCATCAATGGTTAAATTGAATATACTAAAGCCTGTCGGTCGGTGTCTATATTTAATAAAGGCCACTGATGAGGTGCTGATTTATCGGCTGGCAGTATTCACACTCCATTACAAGGAGATTACACAGCTCGAGCTGGATCAGCCCCGGCAACACAGTAAGGAGATTTCACCGTTTAATGACAACGAGAAAACAGCAAACCCAAGCCAGGGAAGGAGAGACGGGCGGATACAAGCGCAATCACTGTATGCACGAGGGGAATTATCCACCGTCATGAGGGGTGATGTGATGCCTGTTAAATTTAGGCTTGATGCTTGTGGTTCAACTGCATGTGCTTTGTCAAACCATTCATCATCAACGCCAGTTCAATTAAGGTGCCCATGAACTTATTCTGACTCAATAATGGACTGAAGAGAAAAAAATATACAAACACAGGGTTTGGTGGTGGACACATTAGTGAGATTTCAGGGAAATTTCATGGGCATAAAAGGTCCATTTTCAATAGTGTAGTGATGTATGAAGCACAGCTCTCATAGAAAAAGCTTTCAGACCAAGCAGATCTCTGTTGAATGTAGTGATTTTGCATGACCAACTGAACCCATTGCGAAATCTGCATTGGGAGTTTTTTTCAACCTCAAGGGAAATTCCCAGTTGATTCCTACTGAAATGACTGGATTTTGCCCAAACCTTTATTGTGGGCTGTGCGTCCTAACTGGAATAACACCTCACACATAAGTCTGAAATAATACATTTTCAATTAGATTTATTTTTTTAAACACTTTTCGATATTGACTGATTTATGAATTCTGCATTTTGAGACTGAAAAACATTATGCAGCCACAAGGTGTGGTCACATTTACCGCTGTTTTGCAAATTTTCGTGTTTAAAATCCATTAATTTCCAAACAAATTTGAAACAATGGAAAGTAGAGCATTGTAATAGAAAACGTGTTCTGTGTGAATGGTTCCTACACTTCCCACAGTGGACGCTTCAGGTTGGGAAGCAATCCCACACATCCTCAGAATTCCCTGCTGGAAAAATCCGGCCCTAGGAGTCAGGGGTCCGGAGGCAGGTGATCACCAGCTGTCTAATGTGACAGGGCTACGGTGTCCGACCGGTAACGGAATGTAAAGCCTTATTCCAAACCACATCTGACAGCTTCTGTTGTCCAGAACACGTCCAGGTCATCAGACACTAGTTCTGCTGCTCCAGTGCTGCTCCACACACGGCAGCTTCCTCCATTCAATCATGTGGGTTTTTGTAACTTGCTCTAGTAGAGTTAGTAGTTTAGCTCGTTTGCATATCCATGAAGCGAGCGGAGGGGAACTCCAGGACTTAGACAGATGAAATGCGATCCGGCCGAGAACAAGAAGCTAGTGTATGTATGTCAAAGGTCTTTAGCACCTTAGCAGCAAAAAAGCCATCTGTCAACATTTTCCACACATCAGCTTTAATGAGACGCCACTCAAACTATTTACAGAGACCTCCTCTCTCTGCTGTGCCAACCGGAGCCCGGACATTCAGAAGAGGGATTAATTAACAATTAATCAACGGCTGATTCGATAGGGCCTGACCATACCAGGAGGCTGTTTACGGCCGTTTACTGACAGATGAGATGGGAGTCTGAGCGCTGTGTCCTAACGTGCACTATAAAAGGCTTTACTGTGACATATAAATACGATTGAGCTTCGGACAGGTGCGAACGGGGGCCCGTGAATACAGAAGACCAGTGTGTAACGCATGCACACTAATAATAATAGTGTTAAATCTCATCTGAAAGACACTTGATGGATAAAATCCTACATGTTTGCCTCCACTTAGAATTAGATCAACAACAGTAAAATGGGCTGTGAATGGTGTCTTGACTTAAGTGAGTCATCTTAAGGTACAGATTTAAGTCCATGTGAAATGCTGTAACATTTTGATACCATGTAGTCTTAAGAAATAAATGAACAGGGTCAGTTTTGATTTGAGTGTGGTCTATGTAGTAAAGAATCACAGCAAACACTCTGGCATAACCTGTGCACAGTCACAGTTGAACACGGTAAGTGAAATAAAAAAAAAAAACATATAAAGTGTTACCTATGATCCACTGGTCTCCACTTTATAATAAACTGATAGTGTTTGAAAACTAACAATTTAATGCTCTTTAGTGCAAAAACTAGAATTAAAGGCCCTTCAGTGCAGATGAATCATATTTCTCCAGACAAAGACTAATTACTGTTGTAAATGTGCAATATGTGTTTTGTTTAATACACTAAATACTACTGATCAATATGGGATAATTTAACATCTGATATATTTTTATTGATAATTTAATGACAGGATATACGTTTACTGAATTGCTTAATTTAAATGCAATGTGTGCAGAATATGTGCACAATCAACTGTATTAATTTTGTCAAAAATGCCAGATTGCCAGTAATAACAATGTGCATTAAGAATTTTTTCAACCTAAATTGAAGATACACATCATTGACGAAGCAAAGCAAAAATAAATAAGTAAAAAAATAAATAAAATAAAAAATATATATATAAAAATATATAAATAAATAATTGAGAAATATTCAATTAAAACAAAATGAAAAACAAAACACAAAGCAAAAACAAAACAAAATACTTCTGAAGGTACACAGCACTGACAAAGCAAAGTAAATAAATAATAATAAAAACAAAAACAAAAAAACCCAAAACAAAACAAAGCAAAACAAATTAAAAATAATAGCAAAGCGAAACAAAAACAAACAAATAAAACTAAAAACAAAACAAAAAAAAATGCACTGTGTGTTTGTGTACTGGTATCCCCTACATTATGATGTTATGAGGATCAAATGTCCCCACAAGTATACTAATACCAGTCAATTTTGTACTTGTGGGGACTTTTTTTTTGGTCCCTATGAGGAGACAAGCTTATAAATCACACAGACTGAAGTGTTTTGAGAATGTAAAAATGCCTTTACTTTAGTGCGAGGGGTAGGTTTAGCTGTAGGGTTAGGGGAAGGGGACAGAAAATACAGTTTGTACAGTAGAAAAACCATTACGTCTATGAAGAGTCCCTGTAAACCACATGTGTGTGTGTGTGTGTGTGTGTTGAGGAGCACTTTGAGGAGACTGTGTTTTTGGGTCAGCAGTGATCCAGTCAGCTGTAAGCTCCTTGCCGAAAGGCTCTCTGTGCTGATGCAGCACTGTGTGTGTGTGTGTGTGTGTGTGTGATTAAGGGGGTCAACATCCTCCTAATCTCCTTACTAAGTAGCACTTCACCCAGCTAATGATTAGCAACTTTCCTAAAAACACAGCACAGACGGACGGCACTGAGTCAGCATGTGTACACAACAGTTACTTTCCCTTTCTTTCTTTAACGTGTCTGGTTTTAACTGCCACAGAACAAAATGCTTTAACACATGCAAAAAAAATAATAAAATAAAATAAAAAAATAAAGAAATAAAATATTAATATGAATGATGTATATGAATGCATGTCATAACTAAAGTTTTTTTTTTTTTGCATCATTCTGTATTAGTTGAGGATGAACTTTTAAGTTGGATTTTTATTATGAAAGATTATAAACTAACAGTAGAAATCATGAAGCTGAAGTGTCCAGCTTTACCAGTTGTTCCACCTAACTTAATGGCCCCTTTTTATTGGTTAATAAATAATAATCTGAAATAATAAATATTAATTTGGACAAGCACATGCTTTCTGCACTATGGCCTGCCTCACTGACCTGGGATGTGTTTGGCCCAGCCGATGATGACCACCAGCTCGCGGTCGGCCAGGTCACACAGTGTGGTCAGGGCTTTGATGTCGCTCTCAGGCATGGTGGGGTCCGGCATGGCGTAGATCTTCTCCGGCTCCGCTACCAGCAGATGAGACACGATCTTTGTCACTGAGGATGAGGAGGAGGCACAAATCAAATTATTCTGATGTGAAATCACTCAGACACCAGAAACGTGATAAACAATATTGCATCCACTATCTGTTTCAGATTCACTGCAGAAATATTCACAAACTATTCATAATATATGTTTTCTGCGACTGTGTGTTCATATTCACACTCATTAATAAGTGTTATGCTTATTATAAATATAATATAATGTAATATATAATAAAATATAAGCAATATAATATAATATAATCTTGATATAATGATTATGATTTACTAATGAAAGTTTTGAATGATGTTGAATGTTTTGATGCCTTACAGTTTTTTTTTTAACTGCTTACATTTTCAAAATTTTGCCTTTTTTTTTTTCAAAACTTTACACACAAATCCAAGAACTGCACACACAAAATGCCTCACATCTCTTGCAAAATGAAGCACTGCATTCAAAATATCACAAACACATCTCAAAAGCAAACATTTGCAAACACCTTTGCCATAATATTAATTCCTGTTAGATTGTTGTGTGTTACAGAGAGAATTGTGTGTTGTGTTTTGCAAAAAGTGTTTTATGAAATTGAAAACTGAGTCAAAGGCAGAGAATTAGTGTCTGGTTTTGCAGATTTGGTGTGTGCTTCTGCTGTTTGAGTGTCAGCTTTCAGAAACTGTGTGACAAGGAGAGATTTTGTGCGTAAGCAGTTGAAAAAAAGTGAACATGTTGTACTGCATTCACAGAAGTGTGATGTGAATGTGTGATTTCTTTTCATTTATAAATATATGAAATGTGTGTGTGTGTGAGTATGTGTGTGTGTGTGTTTTTGTGACAAATGAGGACATAAATTTGTATAATGACACAGGTATGACAGGTATTACAAGGTGAAGGTGACTTATGAGGACATTGCCCCATGTCCCCACTTTTCAAAACGCTTATAAATCATACAGAGTCAGGTTTATCTGGGAAAGTAGAAATGCACAGTCTACTGTGAGGGCTAAGTTTAGGTGTAGGATTGGTGTTGGGCAACAGCACATACAGTTTATACAGTATTTTCACAAAAACATGTGTGAGTGTGAGCGTGTGTGTGTGTGTGTGTGTGTGTGTGTGTGAGAGAGAGAGAGTGAGTTTGTGAGAGTGTGCGTGTGTGTGTGTGTGTGTGTGTGTGCGTGCGTGTGTGAGAGAGAGTGAGTTTGTGAGAGTGTTTGAGTGTGTGTGTGTGTGAGAGAGTGAGTTTGTGAGTGTGTGTGTGTGTGTGAGAGAGAGTGAGTTTGTGAGAGTGTGCGTGTGCGTGTGAGAGAGAGTGAGTTTGTGAGAGTGTTTATGTGTGTGTGTGTGTGTGAGAGAGAGTGAGTTTGTGAGAGTGTGCGTGTGAGAGAGAGTGAGTTTGTGAGAGTGTGCGTGTGTGTGTGTGCACGTGTGAGAGAGAGTGAGTTTGTGAGAGTGTTTGTGTGTGTGTGTGTGTGAGAGAGTGAGTTTGTGAGTGTGTGTGTGTGTGTGAGAGAGAGTGAGTTTGTGAGAGTGTGCGTGTGCGTGTGAGAGAGAGTGAGTTTGTGAGAGTGTTTATGTGTGTGTGTGTGTGTGTGTGTGAGAGAGAGTGAGTTTGTGAGAGTGTGCGTGTGTGTGTGCGTGTGAGAGAGAGTGAGTTTAGTGAGAGTGTGTGTGTGTGTGTGTGCGCGTGTGAGAGAGAGTGAGTTTGTGAGAGTGTTTGTGTGTGTGTGTGTGTGTGTGTGTGTGAGAGAGAGAGTGAGTTTGTGAGAGTGTGCGTGTGTGTGTGTGTGTGTGCGTGCGTGTGTGAGAGAGTGAGTTTGTGAGAGTGTTTGTGTGTGTGTGTGTGTGTGAGAGAGTGAGTTTGTGAGTGTGTGTGTGTGTGTGTGTGTGAGAGAGAGTGAGTTTGTGAGAGTGTTTATGTGTGTGTGTGTGAGAGAGAGTGAGTTTGTGAGTGTGCGTGTGTGTGTGCGTGTGAGAGAGAGTGAGTTTGTGAGAGTGTGCGTGTGTGTGTGTGTGTGTGTGTGTGTGTGTGCGCGCGTGTGAGAGAGAGTGAGTTTGTGAGAGTGTTTGTGTGTGTGTGTGTGTGTGTGTGAGAGAGAGAGAGTGAGTTTGTGAGTGTGTGTGTGTGAGAGAGTGAGCGTGTGTGTGTGTGCGTGTGTGTGTGTGTGCGTGTGTGAGAGAGAGTGAGTCTGTGAGAGTGTTTGTGTGTGTGTGTGTGTGTGTGTGAGAGAGAGTGAGTTTGTGAGTGTGTATGTGTGTGTGTGTGTGTGTGTGTGTGTGTGTGTGTGTCCTCACAGGGTTTTTTGGCTGGCGGTGGCAGTGTGAGCCCCAGGTAGGCTGTGTTTTCTGCATCCATTCTCCTCTTGTATTTCTGTCGGCCTCCTCGTACGCGATCTAGCCGAACACCTGATCAAACACAAACGATGCATCACAAACATGAACACACTTTAAAATCAATACACATTTCATCACATCTGTGAACAAAATGTTGTTTTGAGTTTGAAGAGCATAACATTTTTTTTTTCTTTTTTGACTGAACATATTCACACGAGTGATGTGAGAAATCAAACAACCAAAGCCATGTAAAGATGATTTCAAAGATTACGTCTGTGTCAAAGTTCTGTAACACAAAGCATTTAAAGTGTGTTATCATACAGACACAACTTCAGCATTTGGTACATCATATAATGCAACATAATAATATAAGAGTATATTATTGATATACAGTATTAATATTATTGTTATACATCATGCCTTTAGGAGACATGGGCACAATTGTAATTTTAATTAAAAAAATGTAATTATTAAAATCGCAGATTTCAAAGCATTGTTACATTACTGTAAATAAAAGTCAATTTAAAAAGTCAATCAGTTTTTGACTGATTAATTAAAAAGCACATACAATACTTTCAAAAACTCGTTTTACTTGACAAAAAATAAACTTTAACTGCAATAAAACATTTATTTAAAAATGTAAACTTATTTTATTTTATCTAGTTGCCAAGGCAGCTTTTCTCATTTTCATTTAGTTTTTAATGTACTAAACAAATTAAACCTGAAATAAAATGCAATACAAAATATAGACATTAAAAAACTTAACACACAACAAAATTACTAAAGCATTAACTAAAAAACATTAAAAAAAAAACATGAAACACAACAAAATTACTAAAACATTAACTAAAATGAAAATATAAAAAAATATAAAATACAAAAATAATATAGAATACATACATTTACATTTACATTTAGTTATTTAGCAGACGCTTTTATCCAAAGCGACTTACAAAAGAGGACATAAAAATAAAAACCAATTTTATAATATTAACAAAAACTATAATAGTCTCTCGATACAAAAATAACAATGAATGGGATTAAATACACATTAACAAGTAAAATATCTCTTTCAAGTGAAATAAGTGAGAAGATTTCTATTGCTTCAGTGCTAATCGGTGTAAAATATGTACTATTTTAATATTCCTTTGCAATGGAGCTAGTATTTGCTTTGTAGTTTTTTTCTGACACACACACACACACACACACACACACACAAGCCTCTATAGTAACAGTATCAGAGTGTAAATAAATCATTTCTCCTTTAAGGGAAATTTAAACCGAGGAAAGAGCTGACAGATTCACCAACACAAAAACATACAAGCCTGCGAGGCGGACAGACGCTAGCGAGGGAGCGAGGGATCAGCGGGATGAGCTGCTGCGCTCTCAGCGTGTGACGGAGGTGTCAGGCCTCCATATGTGAAGACTGAGCGCGGCCGCTGTGACACTACACGCCTGCCGCACATCTAAACAGATGAATATTTAACACGGGGTCAATGAACTCACAGACGGACCTTCTCATTATTTAGCTTATCAGCAGCGCCGCCGGGAACGCTAACGACAGCAGCCGCATTTACATACAGCATCAGCCGCAAAACTGCCCATTTTCCACCGTAAAACAATAGATGTGTATAAAAGTACCTAAATCACACAAATATTATTGAAGTTCAGCATGTTTGTAACACACACACTATAAACTAACAAAAACACCTTATTTATTAGCCAATTATTTGATAAGAATGCTTTTACATTTGTACATTACTCACCACTTCTAAACCTGTAATACTTGACCTGTTTGTTTATTCATTCACAGCGGTCTAAATATGTGACCCTGGAGCACAAAAGCAGTCTTAAGTCGCTGGGATATATTTGTAGCAATAGCCAAAAATACACTGTATGGGTCAAAATTATCCATTTTTCTTTTATGCCAAAAATCATTAGTATATTAAGTAAAGATCATGTTCCATGAAGATATTTAGTGAATATCCTACCGTAAATATATCAAAACTTAATTTTTGATCAGTAATACGCATTGCTAAGAACTTCATTTGAACAACTTTAAAGGAGATTTTCTCAATATTTAGATTTTTTTGCATCCTCAGATTCCAGATTTTCAAATATTGTCCTATCCTAACAAACCATACATCAATGGAAAGATGATTTATTCAGCTTTCAGATGATGCATGAATCTCAATTTCAAAAAATTGACACTTATGACTGGTTTTGTGGTCCAAGGTCACATATGAGAAAATGACTGCATTTGAATCTATATCTGACAGATGGAGGTTACACTGTACATACAAGCCGAAAATCAAGCTCTAAATCAGAAAACTGGGCTGATTCTTGAGAACTGGGAAAGATAGCAACTGCGACTTAAAAGACCAAAGGTTTATGAATTAACAGAATTGTTTTGGATTAGTATGTTAAGCATGTTGTGTTTTTATTTTCTCACAAAATGACATTTTCAGCTCCATCTATTGAATTTTTACCATAGTCAGAGAGGAAATCTTACTGTGTTGACAAAATAACCATATTTTGCACATCACACGTTAAATGAAGCAGCCTTAGTGTTATTTTTTTATATTTTATTTATTTATTGCTAAATATTAATAGGACATTCAATAAGGGATTTTTTTTATAGCTAAAACAGTATATTTATATTTGTTTGGGGCTGACATGTCATGGTTACGACCCTGTAAAACATATTTTTTCATTGTACATTGTACAAAAACTATTTCAATCTTTCTACTTCAAGTGTTACTTGCTTTTCTTTGTGAAATATACTAGCAATTTCTGAGCGAAAATTGTAAGTCACAGACCATTTATAAAGACAATTGCTTAAAAATATTTGTAATTGTTATTACTATACTAAAACTATATTGCTTTTTAAAAACATATACAACTCTGTCATCACATACTATAGCTAATTCAAAAAAATGAGCAACCAGTTAAAGTTCCCTGGCGGCTAAATGATTTCATCCCTCTACAGCTACTGTGTCAGAGGAGGTTTGTGTGCCGCTACAGCAAATTACACTCCCTGCTCCCTCTTTATTGAACATTATAGAGTGTGAGATTAGAACAGGGACGGAGGAGAAGAGAAAAACACTGAGAGGAGGAAAGGAGGTCCATTTAGCACCCATAATCAGCCGACAAATGAGAGCCGCGGCGTAAGCACCGGACACTGTTGCGTCATTTGCGGACAGCCTAACTCAGATGCAATGACCGCAGCCTTAAGAACCTTCATCTGACTGTATACGCTTTGCATTTTCAACGTTTCCCAGAAACGTACAACTTCAGAATATGAACTGCTAATTGCATCTGATCTGAATTATAATGTCTATTTCATCAAACATGACACAAAAAGCGCAACAAAGAGCAGCGACAACAAACTGCATTATCTTTTTAGAAGCCAAATCGGGAGATTTCTTCTCCTTATACAAATTATTTGATTCCCTAGAAACAGAAATCTGATTAGGATTGTCTTTCAATTTCCTGACACTGACAACCCACTAACCTAATTACCTGCTGGTCCCCGTGGTCCTACTCTTCCTCGCAAACTCCGGGAGATCATTTGATGGTTGCTAAGTCGCAGTAAAATCTCATTTCTCCTAACTACAATTTTAATATTTTTATTGATAGTCACAGACGGTGGGGAGCGAGATCAAATGATTTTGAATTACGCTAAAGATTGGATTGACTAAACGCACCGTAAATATAATTTAAATCTGGCCCAAATGGTTTGACTTAACAAGCTTATTATTACAACATACCTAAAGGACATAACTTTAGTCCTAAACAAAGGCAGATTCTCATTCTTTGTCACGGTCTTGTTGCTGAAACTGTCATACCAATAAATCTGGTATATAATGCTAATGTTACTAACGTTAAATAGATTAAATATAACACTGTGGTCTAGTTTTGCTCATGATGATGGAAAATGCCCAGGCTTAAACTAGTCTCAGCTGGTTTAGTTAGTCTCCCCAAACCATTCTAAAACATCAAACTAGGTCAGCTAAAACCGGCAGACCACCTCAGGCTGGTTTAAGCTGTTTTTTTTTCTGTATTGTATATGGTTTTCTCTAAAGATCTTGTGGACCGGGATTCAGATGGAGAAACGCTCCATGTCAAATGCTGCCGTCAGCCATCGCAAAGCCGGTTTGAAGATCCAGAGGTACATAGGTGCCTGTTTTAATTAGAACAGTAACTGTCATAATTAAACAGATGCTGGCAGGAATTAAACCTTGGCACTATCTAGTTTCCCGTTACACCCGGAGCAAGAGGGTCAGGGTGAGAGGGAGGGAAAGAGATAAAAGAAAAAGGCCGATTTGCAATGGATCGGTGTGTCATGAGGTTTTTAGACTGCAGCCTCACTGGTTCAAGTACTACAACATGCATTGCGAAATTACATCTATACAGTCAAATCTAGATCAAGAACGTTTTTACAGTTTTATCTGCATTGTGAATTAGAGGATGAGACTCATTAGTGCATGTTATTCCAATGCAAAACAAGTCTTCATAATGTCTCATTAAAAAAGTAGTAACTTTCACACCAGTATTCAAACCCAATTTTAAAGCCCTACATTGGGTGCCAACCTTTTTGTTTCTCACTGTATGTGGAAGTAAAATGAGCTATGAATGCCATTTCATGATAATGTTAAGACAATAAGAGCACAGAATGCATCTTTTGGACGAGTTTATATGCTGCTTACGCCACATCAGAGGATCTATCTGATTTATAATGGACGGATCAGTGTGTCATGAGGTCTTTCAGATCCTATGGTAACACTTTATTTAAAGGACCAATTCTCACTAACTGGCATGCATATTACTAGCAAATTGGCTGTTTATTAGTACTTATAAAGAACATATTAATGCCTTTTTCTGCATGAGAATATTTTAGATCCCTTAAACCCCTTAAACCCCATACCTAAACCTAACAACTACCCTATTAATAAGCAGAAAATTAAGAGTTTATTGAGACAAAGGTTGTAGTTTTTACTCGTTTTATACAATAGGTAAATGATTGCTTTGGAGTATTGTATGTTTGACACATTTCAGGGTTTTGTGCTGCAATATCCTGTCTTGTCAAACTTCAAATAAAACTAAACTAAGCTAGTTATTAGTGGGAATGGGACCATAAAATAAAGTGTGAACAAAGTGCAATGTGAACTGGATGATTAGTTAGTTAGTGATATCTGAGGATGAGACATAATGTTTCATTAAACAAGTAATAAATAAAGTAATACATTTCCCACCAGTATTCAATCACAATTTGAAAGCCCTATGTTGGGCGCCAGCTTTTCTGTTTCTCGCTGTAGTTAAATGCAGAAGTAAAATGAGTTGTGCATGCCATTTCATGTTGACAATACGAGCACTGAATGTATCTTTTGGACGATTCCACATGCATGAGAGGAATGAGCGGCTCAAACTGGAATATCTTCAGTGAAACACGAGAGCGATGTGTTTCTGAAAGCGAGTGTTTTATGGCGCTGACCGACGCCGATTCACAGTGAGCGGATCTCGAATGTCGTTTCTTCAAAGCGAGCGTGGCGGTGTGGGAGAGAGAGAGGGCTTAGGGCCAGCGCGGAAGGCATCCGAGCGCGGATTAGCCCTCGGGCCCGTGACTGCGCGAGGGCCAGCTGACCCCGGGCTCCTTTTCCTCTCTCAAAACAACAATCCCCTCTTGAGCAAAGCCCCTACAAAAGAGCCTGTCCCCACTCCTGTCGGTGGTTCGCCGCGGGTAGCTGGACTTGGCAGGGGCCCTTATTTTTGGTGGTCTCACCTGTTCCGGGTGCCTGTCATCTGGGCGAGGGGAAAGTGTCAGCGTGGCTGGGATGGTTGGCAGTGCCTCAGGGAGCTTAGGCTGACCCGTTTTTAGCTAGGAAATTCACAGGGCCATGTCCTAAGGCCATGGTGAACTCTACCTTTCATGGCTGCCGACAACCCCCATCTGAACTGGCCTCGCGTCAGCACTATTTCAAAGAGCCCTGCGTTTGGCAGCTTGGCATTTTTCCTCACGAACGGTGACGAGAGATACGGCGAGCGGACCGCAGAGCTGACATCTAACCCAAAAACACCTGTGCCGTGGCTTCTTCTAGCACGGCCGGACCCGTTCAGGCACTCTTCAAAGATGGTGCCAACAAAGAAGGAAACTCGCGCACTACAATCCTGCCAAAGGACAACTGAATGTTGCTCACTGTGGGTTGATGCACTTTCTGGAAAAACGTAAAAATCGGGCCTTTAGGAGTACAACAACTCAACCTCAAAGGGACACCTTTACCCCTACAAAATTCATTGTGGTACCTTAAGGGTACATATCACTACTCTATAGTACTAATATGCACCTTTTAGTGATAGAAAGGTACAAAGTTGTTGTCCCATTATTGGTACTGCCCCAGTGACAAGCCCCTAAAGGTACACATTTTGGGGAATGGGGAATATTATAAAATAAAAAGTATTATAATCTTCCAGCCTCATAAATGACTATGTATGTTACATATGATTGGTTTGAACAAAAGCAGCAGACGGGCTAAACGAAAATGCAAATTCACTTATGGAAAAACAGAAGTACAGCGGTTACCCCGTACACAAAGCAGTGTTGTGCTTAAAAACACTACTTTATCAGGCATTATATGGCGACAATGCCATCATAACTTTTCTGAATACAGTCAGTTCCCTTCACATATACAATTATCTAGTGGCCTGACTCCTCTGATGGCACATGAATGGCGTATTTTAATATCAGAAAGGTGATAAGTTTACAGGTATGTTCTGAGATAGATCTGACCAGCGGAAAAGTGTATTACACATCAAAATGGACTCTACTTTCTTACTTTTTCCTGCATAATCTCAACATGTTAGAGCACATACACCATCCACCAGGCCAGAGATCCAACATCCACACATCATATCTCATTGATAATCTTTTTTTTTAAATCAGACCCGACCATCCTTCCCCACACAGATGATTTGACTCATGATCTATTAAATTCAGTACGTCTACACTTTCTTTAGGCTGCGAGTGTGTGTTTTGTGATCAGGCAGTCATCTGTCTCCCTGTAGAGATGATCTACGGCGTGTCGTCCTCGTCCAGCAGTGATCTAGCCTCTCTGGTGGAAAACACATGTTCACGCCTGCGGTAATCCTCTCACCTGTTCAGACGAGGCCTCGAGGGAAACCACCGCCCCACACACACACACACACACACACACACACACACACACACACACACACACACACACATGCTTCACACACTCGGAGATGTGTCTTAAAGAAGTCACTCACATAAAAATCCTTCCAAACCCATATGATTTTTCTTCTTCTGTGAAACACAAAGTGTGGTTTTGGGCAGAATGTCCAACAAATGTGGAAATTAGAGGCAAGTAAAAAAAAAAAAAAAAAAACACACAAATGGATCATAACTAACTTTGTTATGGTGTCTTTTTCTTCTTTTTTGACAGGGTGAATCTCTATCCACTTTAACTGTATTTCTTTGAAGAACATAAAAACATTAGGTCAGAATAACATGAGGGTGATTAAATGAAAACCTGTTTTGAGCAAAGTAACCATTTAAATTTATTGCTGTTGTGCATATAACGTCACAAAACATCAAAAAGTGCAACGAACACTCTTCTGATGTCCAAAGCCATTATATCGGACACATATTGAGGGACGTCGTGCAGGATTGCTAATAGTGTGGTGCTATTCAGATTAAGGTTTAATTTTTTGTCCAGCAGACAAACACATATTTCTCTATAGATTTTATGGCAGACGGAAATCAGACGTCTAGATGAGGCTTGAGAATGTGAGAGATGTGAGTCTTGTGGGTTTAAAGAGTCTTTGGATTACGTCAGTGTAATCTCTCAATAGTATCTGTTCCTTTCCTCCCAGCTCCGATTCGCTTCCATTGATCAGAGGAAAAAAACCTGTAGTCCCTGACATCTGAGTCCTTTTATTGATCACTTCCTGTTTTGAGGGAATGAAGCGGGTTCAGGACTATGCAGTAAATCTCACCACTGAAAACATCCTGCACTCAGAATACCGGCCATGCGCGCCTGATAAACTCTTTAGTTTTATCAGCTTTGAAATGATTCTTCTATCATTACTGATTAAAGTCATTTTTCTCTCCTCATGGTGGCTTTGTTAAGATCACTGGGTGATAAATACACCTGTGAATAAGCCAAACAAAAGAAAAGTCTATAGAACACATTTAGTAATAAACAGCTTGTTTATGGGGAAAATAACTGCTCATATTCACTATTCACACATTGACAATAAAACACCTCAAGTACTAGAAATAAACCAATGTTTCTATCAATTTTCACAATGTTGCTAATTATGTATTGGTTTATCAATATCTATTTTAATAGTAATTTCCTTCCCCTCAATAGTAAAGTAACTTAACATAAATTTGTCTCAGCTACTGCTCAAAATTTGTGGGTGTATTTTTTTTTTCACCAAGGCTGCATTTTATTTGATCATAAATACAGTAAATACAGTAATATTGTGAAATATTATAATAATTTAAAATAGCTGTTTTCTCTGTGAATACTGTATCTGTTAAAATGTAATTTATATCTGTGATCAAAGCTGTATTTTCAGCATCATTACTCCAGTCTTCAGTGTCACATGATCTTCAGAAATTATTCTAATATGCTGATTTGCTGCTCAACAAACATTTCTGATTATTATCAATGTCGAAAACAGTTGTGCTGCACAATATTTTTGTGAAAACCGTGATACATTTTATTTTTCAGGATTCTTTGATGAATAGAAGTTCAAAAGAATAGCATTTATTTGAAATAGAAATCTTTTGTAACATTAGAAGTGTCTTTACTTTCACTTTTGAACAATTTAATGCATCTTTGCTGAATACCGTACTGACTTTTGAACAGTAGTTTATGTAGCAGCCTTTTAGTCCAAGACAAAAATGTTTTTGAACAATTCTACATTAACAGAATTACTTAAATTGAACAATTTGAACAAATTATTAATAATAGTATTGTTATTTCTACTAAAACATGCATGTTACATTTATTTGTTGTAGTGTAATTAATATTTATTATTAAGTCAAAAAGCAGAAATAAAACAATAATTTATCGGTTATCGGTCATCACATATCATATCGGTTATCGGACTTTTATAATATGACATATAATCCTTATCAGTTATTAAAACAATATCTCTATTAGAGATGCTCTTTCTTCAGGTTTGTCTCCGGTAAACGCAGCGTGAGAATTTGCGGTATGTTGTCAAACAGAAAGGAAAGTTTCCGATTCCGATAGTTGACGCAGGTGCTGTCCTGTCCTGTAAAGTTATAATTAGGTGAGATGGCTGCATTGAGCGTGTGACCTTCGCTCGTCTCACAGCCGCTCGGCCGTGGCTCCGGTCGTACGCTGAGGGTAGACGTGGACAGACGTGACCCTCTGCGTCTCATTTCCTTGTCGCCTTGAAAGGCCTGATTGATTTGGCGCTCACGTAGCGTCGGATCGGAGACAGACAGTGACCTTGCACTTGAGGAGGGACGCGGGATGGCCAACAAGATGCCTGTTCATGTCATCGTATTCATTTGTGCAAAGTATGAACATATTTTTATAATGTTGAGAAAGCTGGTTAAACTGTTAACACTAACACTGAACTGAAGAGGTTTTGCAGATGCTCAGTAACGTGACAGTGAGAAAGCTGTGTTAGAAATGATCATTTCTGAAGAGTAAAGAACAAACCCAGCCTGTGTGAAAGATCTTGAGTGCTTACACAGGGCATCTCAGTCATGTTTAGTGCTGTCTGAGGTTGTCCTATTGTTGTCCTTAAATAATCCTTATATTGTATTATATCAGGGCTATTATCATTAACTAAAAAAAATAAATAAATACATCTAACACAAATAAGTTATAACTAACATATACCAAAAACAAAAAACTTTAATATTTGCCTACATTTCTATTATTTATTCTAGGAGAAAATATCTTGATGTGTTCCAGTTTGCAGCTGAGAATAATTCACTTTTTCTTTTCTTTTTTTTTTACTGAAAATACACAAAGGTTTAAGGTCAGAACATTTTTTTAATGAAATAAATTACTACTTTTATTCATCAAGGATGAATTAAATTGATCAAAAGTGACAGTAAAGAAATGTGTAATGTTAGAAAAGATTTCTAGTTCTTTTGAACTTTCTATTCACCAAATAAAATGTATCACAGCTTCCATAAAAACATTGAGCAGCACAACTGTTTTCAACACTGATCAGAATAATAATCAGAAATGTTTCTTGAGCAGCAAATCAGCATATTAGAATGATTTCTGAAGGATCATGTGACACTGAAGACTGGAGTAATGATGCTGAAAATTCATTTTAACACATATTCACATAGAAAACAGCTGTTTTAAATCCTAATAATATTTAGCAATTTTTACTGTATTTTTTGATCAAATAAATGCAGCCTTGGTGAGCAGAGGAGACTTATTTCAGAAATATTAAAAACAAAAATTCTACAGTATTGTTCACTCCTAGCATCTCAAAGGCGTTGAAGTGCAGACATATGCACTGATTTCAATGATGCCGTCTGCTCCTCCATCTTATTGTTTAAGCTCCATTTTTTGCCTCGACACAGGTGATTCATTTCTGACAATCCCTCCCTATTTTCTGGGCTCTTATTCCTCCAGATAATATATTTGCATTAATTTTTCATCAGCG
>JAFVLL020001062.1:0-60031 GCA_021397915.2 Tor tambroides | reverse complement strand
TATGGCCTCAGTCGGAGAGATGAACCTGTCTGTCACAATATACCAGACAGTCATGGATAGACAGCTTTAAGCAGGTTGTAGAAAGTTGTTTATGTGTGCCAGATATTTTGGCCTTGCCTCAGCCGGCCTTGCCTTTTGCAGTTTGCTCGGTTAGTCTGCGTATGTGTGTGCGTGTGTGTGTTTGTTTTTCTTGTGATGGAGTGTACGACCAGGGGCCACGGAGTGATGGATGGTGGAAGAGGACGACAGATCTCTCAGATGGCCGGCCTTTGCCGGTAATGGTGGTGAAATGCGATACCAGGGCAGAGCAGGAAATGGGGGAATAAGCAGGCTCCA
Organism: Tor tambroides; assembly: GCA_021397915.2. Taxonomy (NCBI): domain Eukaryota; kingdom Metazoa; phylum Chordata; class Actinopteri; order Cypriniformes; family Cyprinidae; genus Tor; species Tor tambroides. The sequence goes on along the minus strand of JAFVLL020001062.1, from coordinate 59,695 downwards.
GCCTTAATGCTGACAGAATCAAATGGGCAGCGCTTTCTCTGAACTCCTCCAAAGGCGATTTCTGCAGGGTTTCGACTGAATAGTCTAGCACTACCTGTTGTGTAATCTATATATTTTAGCCGGTGGCACAGCCACCCACCTTTTAACACTTCGGCTGCTTGTGGATATGGGTATTTGTTTTGGACAGCCACCCCAAACACCAGCTGTTTGGTGACCCCTCCCCCTGACCTTTATCCAAGCCTGTGATTAGCTGAAGCAGAGGAGATGTTATAAATATGTATGAGGCCAAAACCACTGTGGATTTGCATAATACCATATCAGCCTGACATTTTGGCTTGTTACATAATCGTTAAATGAGTTTAAAAAAGCCAACAAAATCACCCTGTTTAGAACTAATGAATCTGAATGTAATGAGTTTGAAGGCATATCTTTGTGTGAGTGCTGTTAGTGAAGGGCATTGTCTGTTTATCATGCTCTCTATGGCCACAGGTGGCCTTCGTGGGGTGGCAGATGGGAATGTGGAGTGGAAGGATAGATGAAAAAAGTTTTTCTGTGTGAATTGTTGGTAATAATCTCTATACAGATGGCTGCAGTTTGTAAAAGAGAGAGAGAGAGACACTAGTGGTGTGTTGTGTAACTGTGTGTGTGTGTACATAAGCAAACACTTATGAAGGATTAATGAATGCATTAGTCTCTTTGCCAGACAGACAGTGAGCATGCAAAATGTCCATATGTGTTTGTGTGTGTAGAGCGTAAAGCTCATCTCATGAAAACCACACTAAATGGGAGCAATAAGTTCACGAGATGAGTTGATAAGTGCTTTGAGTACCTGCAATGTTCAGATCCCTGTGCTGTATGTGTGTGAGAGAAGATAAACAAGATAAATGACACATGAGAAGCTGCCTTAACTGGAGCCTTGTAATGGTGAATGACAAAATCAATCATCATTGCTCATGTTTCATGCACGTCTGGTTTGATTGAATGCCCTTGCAGAACAACGGCACATCTTATAGTAGGATAATATACATATCATTTCAAAAAGATTATAGGATGAGGTTTTCCTGATTTTTTTTAGATTTATTAATGGTTTGTTGTGCTATGGAACCATACTGTAACTTTCTGAACAGAAAACTTTGCCAATGATAATAAAATAAAAACCATTTATGGAGAAACTAGTTTAAAAGTTTTGTCTCATGCTCTCCATAGGTACTTTTATTTGATCGAAGAAAAAAAAAGTGAAATATTATTGCAATTTAATATTTTTAACTATTTTAATATATGTAATTTATTCCTGTGTTGAGAGAGCTTAGTTTTCAGCTTTTTTGGTGTCATGTGATGCTTCAGAAATCATTCTAATATGCTGATGTGGTGCTCTTATTAATATCAATTTTAAATAGAAATGTTTTGTAATATTGTAAACAACATATTTTACTGTCAATTTAATGGATCCTTACTGAATATAAGTAGAATTTTTTTTTAAATGGTTGTGTATGTACATAATCTATTATAAAATTAGTTTTGTTTTATCTATTAAAACATTTTTTTTAATCTATTATAGAATTAGTTTAGTTGTGTTGTGTGTTTTGTCTGTTAAATGGATGATAACATAAGTTTGTGATTGTGTCTGTGGGCAAAAAAGGGAAAGCAAGTTTAATTTTCATAGATGCAAATATAATTTATTGTTTTCATGTAAGGTTATTAGTAATATTATTTATTGCCAAGTAATATTTTCTTACTTTAAGCATAAACATGAATAATCGTATTGCCTTGTAGTGCTTATAGTGAAGAGCTCTGCTCATTTATGACGTCTGACAAGTCCATTTGAAATCCATCTCCAGCCTCCCACTTCCTCTCTAGTCTGTCAGTCATAAGGCAGGGGTCCGTTAAATTGCATGGAAAAACAGTGAATGACAGCAACTCTCTCAGGCCCAAATCATGCTTTCACGTTCAAAGCAGAGCTGCATATAACTGTGTGTAAACTGTGGGATACAAAAGAAGGCCATTTTCGTACATGGAGACATAGACACTCATGTGCCCCACACTGACTGTAGTGTCTCTCTGCAGGCACAGGGCTGTCACAGTGTCATACTGCTTGATGGTGCCATGCCCTTTCACTGCAGCTCTTTCAATCAGATGTAATAGTTCACATCTTAAATCTTCCCAGCATAACTGGTCTGCAGTTTAAATGCTCCTGGGTTAGGTTAGCCTGTAGTGAAAAGAGAGGGATTTGATGGCAGCCTTGTATGATGAGCAACTTCATTTCTCATGTTAACAAAAGCAGCAAAACATGTATACACACACACACACACACACACACACACACACACACACACACATATACATATACATATTCAAAGCCCTCCAGAGGGGCGGTATCATCCCATGCTGTCAAGTATAGAAAGACATTAGCATAGATTAGTCAGTCACAAGCTGACAAGCTCTGGGGAAAATAAACAATCAAAGATAATTAATAATTTGTGCAGCAGGTGTGAGTTCAGGTTTGTGTTATGATTTAATACTTTAGGTATAAATGTCCAGTATTTGGAAACTTGAGCTATTGTTAAAAGATATGAATGTCATTTGCATTGATCAGTCTTTACAGATTGAGGGACTCCCACAGCTAGATTCCCTTGCTCTACATTGTTATAATTTTCATTAAAACTTTAATAACATTGCTTAATAACATTAATAACATTACTAACATTACTTTAATAACATTACTATTAATGATTTTATAAGCGCTGTAGAGTTAATATGCAAGTCAAAAAACAAACGAACAAACAAAAAAACAAAAACAAATAAAATGTAATTTGAGTTCAGCGTGCATTAAATAAATTGTTGATTGTTTAATGCAGTATACATTAGTTATTTAGACGTTTAATTCTTTGTAAATTCAGCCTTATATAAGAATATAAGAATATAAAGAATATGTGTATGTCTATATGTAATTATAAATATATAGAATTAGAATTACATTAGAAGAATTAGAAGAACATGTGTATATGTGTGTGTGTGTGTTTGTATATATATATATATATATATATATGTATATAATTATAATTATATGTATATGTTTATAATTATAATTTATTACATAGTTTATAATTTATGCAAAAAATACATTTTGCATAAAGACATATTAAATTCAAACTGACACAAAGCAGTGTTAATGAAAAGTTAACAAGAAAAATGGACAATTTTACTAGATCATGTATTTCTAAAAACAAAAGCTCAACACCTTTTAACCAGTTTTACTTGGTTTAATACTTTGTTTAATTTGAACTTTTTAAAGATGTCTCCAGGATCAGCCCACCTTGTGTTTCATCTGAGCCCTCTAGAAAGCTGCTTTTAACTCTAATAATTCTGGGATCACATCAGTCCCCTTATAATTTCTGATAATGCATTTTTCTTCATGTTTACTGAAAACAGCATCTGCATGAAAATATTTTGTCATTTCTGTCTGAATCCTCATCTTTACAGTTATTACAAATTATTACATTAATACCTCATCCTTGTCAGTGGTAGGGTTACAGCTCTCTCATGCACTTCACATCCACTCTCCATTCTAGTGAAAACGTGTAACCAAATGCATTCCTGATATACATCCACTGACAAACATTTGATATTTTGATTACATTGGTTTAGATTTGCCCCTTCACTATAATCCTGATGCAACTCTCTAATGGCCATAATTGTTAATCATTGCCGTGCGCAAGTGGTGCTTGACTTACAAATGCGACAAAGAGACAAGGGATGAAAGAAAAGGAAACATTTCTGATGAGTCTCTTGTCTCCAGTTGTCCTTGAATCCTGTATTCCTCCAGCAGAGTGGGGAAATTGCAAAACAAAGAACAAAACTTGCACAATGTTTTTGGCTTCAACAGGAATTATTGTACCTCTTTGTTCCTGCAGTTGTCATTGGATTGTTATTTTTTTCCTATGGCTGTTAGTTGATTATAGTAATTGATATGATGATTAAATTATATGTTGATAAAGTGGCCTAATGAAGATATTTCACAAATATTACACTATTGTAACAGGGTGACATATAAAAGTGAGTTAAGATATCGATATATTGTTTATGATTCCACATAAGCCTATGGCTTGCATCCTCATCACAGAGTTTACATAAACATCAGGCAGCATGATTAATAGCAATATTACTCTTTAGTTTATTTTTATTTTATTTTGTTTTTATTATATTATACAATATTATTTTATTAAATTACATTTTAAAGTTTTATATATGCATATAATAGTGCTAGACAGTTAGGCTTTTTGTTAGGTTTTGTTTGTTTTATTTATTTTAAACTGACACATCTACATTTTTCATGAGGCAAATGCTGCTGCTTTTCCTGGGGCTGTTTATAGTGCTGTAGTTTATAGTGCTGTTGCCTTGTTTTACTGTCTGCCTACGTTTAAGCCGAGAATCACAGGGAACATTAAATAAATAGCGCTTTTTAATAATACAATCACAAGCAGACTAGAATTTTCTGAGCAGCATAGATTGGACACTAAAACCAGAATGATTGCCTCAGCCTCATTGTTACTCTCAACCTCTCCTTTGCATGCTGTAAGAGATTCCCATCGACTGGCCTTTGACCTCGCATTGCCCTGTTCTATTATGAGTGCCTGGGGAGAGGTCATGGGTCAGGAGCCGCCGGGTATTAGCAGATGTAGCACGCGAGAGAAATGTCAGTCACAGCTCTTTCTAGAAAAGACAGGAATGGCAGGTTCTGTCTGTCTCTGTTGCCCTTTAAACAAATTACAAAGGCGTTATCAGTATCCACCTGTAGTAGAATGAATGTGTGTTATTTACAGTGACGGGTTGACTGAAATCTGATTGAACAAATGCTACAGAAAGGGATCGTCACATGCAGCCAGTGCGATAAGTCTCTACATCCTTTCTTTTCGCACACAGCAAAGCTACAGTATGCTGCAACCACTACTTTGGCTTGATTAGCTTCTTACCTAAAGCCCTCGCTACTGATATCTCAGTCTCTGGTTTTACACTTATCATAGGTATCACTTTTATCTAATTCCAGCCTTATCTTCCTCAGCGGAGCATGTCAGGGTGCCAGGGAGGTGGGCACATGTTCACAGGGCCATGCGGAACGTCATGTAAATCTAGGCTAAGAGGCTTAGCGCCTGTTCCCTCTCTCGGTTTCCATGGCATTCCCCACAGATAGGTGCCATCGTGGCTGGCCAAATGCCAAGCATCCTTTTCCACTCTTCCTTTATCTCATTCTTTCTCCCTTCCTCCCAGTCTATACAGTTTCATCAGGCTTGTTTGGAGAGGGTCTTTCTTCTGCAGCGCCAAGAGAGTGTAAGTAGGGCATCTAATCATCCCTGATCAGCTTAGTCCCACAACACCAAGAATGAAAACATGAGATTTCATTTCATTTTACTACTAACATTTTCTGCCCTCAGTTGTGCATGTTGCTTTCCAGAACACAGCGACTGAGGAATCATAATGATGTCGCGTGCAACGTGTAAATGAGGGCATCTCTGAGTGGCATTGTGGCACAGAGTAGGCAAGATCACATTTGCATTTTGGTAGGCCATTTCTGAGTCCATAGAGTTTCAGTAGTAGCCGACCTCTATAGAGGGTCAGTGTATACTATGATGAGGATAATTAAACTCACTCCCTTTCTCTCTTTCTCTTAGTTGAATCTCTTAGTTTGCTCTCACTTTTCCTCTGTTCTCAATTTTCAGTTCATTTCTGTTTAGTTTGATTCAGTCGTATTCAGTTATATTAAATCTGACTTGAGGCAATCCTGTTTGAGTCAATAAATTTATCTTGTGTATTTGTTTAACTTTATTTATTTAAAAAAAGTTTTCAGTTTAGTTTGACTCAACTGAATGTGGGTCGAACATTTTGTTCATCTGTATATTTGAATTTTTTAGTTATTTATTATAATTATTATCATTATTATTTATATAATAAAAAATAATAATAATACTATAATGTAATAAAAATAATACATAACTGTTCAGGTGAGTTTAGTTTGATTAAATTCAGTTTAATTCAGTTCAATTCATGTTTTGTTCAGTAAGTGGGGGTCAGTAATTTTTAAATATTTCTATTCAGCAACGACACATTAAATTGATCAAAAGTGACAGTAAAAACTTTTACATTGTTACAAAAAAATGGTATTTCAAATACATGCTTTTTTCTCTTTTTTTCCTTAAAAAGTGCATAATTTTTTTTAAACAAATATATTCAGCAACATATTCATGTTTCTTGAGCAGCAAATCGGCATATTGAAATGATTTCTGAAAGATCATGTGACACTGAATGCTGGAATAATGGCTGCTGAAAATTCAGCTTTTCTATAACAAGAGTGAATTTTAAAATGACATTAAAATTAGATTTTAAATTTTAAACTAGCAAACTGTTTGTAATAGTGTTTGAGTTTTTTCTTTATTTTTGGTATCATTTGCATCAAATGCACATGCAGCCTTGGTGAAAATAAGACACTTTTCAAGGACATTAAAAAAACAACAACAACAAAAACTTACCTACCCCAAACTTTTGAACGGTTATTTATTTATTAATATGTTTGCTGTCATATGCCATTATTCATGTGGAATTCCAACATTACAGAAGTTGTTTGTGTATATGTGGAGAGCGTTTCCATAAGCTCTTGGGCACTGCAGGGTTTTGGTAAATTTTAAGGCTCTGTGCTGTTTTTGCTGATATTCATCACATCCTGTCCCACACTCTGCTGGAAACCACAGCCCACAAATCTCCCAGCATTCACAGTGGCCAGCAGGGGGATCATGCCCAAATGTAGAGATTCATTGAGCATAAAACATTTTCGTGTCACTGCATTAAGTTGGGACTGGTCAGGTGAGCAAGCGAGAATGAAGTGCATGACAGCTCATGTTCACTTCAGCATACTAATGCTCTCTACATAATTTTGTAGTTTTCTTGTGAAAGGTGTAAATGTGTACTTGACCCTGAACATGCATTGTAGGCCCATCTCAACGTGTTGTACATTTTTAAACTGGCACTCATAGGCTTATTTTTGGCTCATTGTTCCTGGTGATGTAGCATCATCTACACAATGTTTAATGCAAATAAACTAAGCAAGATATTTGCATTTACTGTCCGTATCGTCCTCCTCAACCCTGTTAAGTCCTTGAAAGTTATGCCCAACAGAACTGGAAATTTGCATTTCTATATCAGCCTGTTTTCCATGTGTGTCGTTTCCGCTACCATCTATTCGTCCTGCGTTTGACCTCATAGAGACTCACCAATCAACACTAGTCATTTTCATGCATCTATCTTGTCCATAGGTAGTTATTAAACTAAAATGCTGTCAGGGAGAGGCAGCGTGATTTATATTACTACTTTCTAGCACCTCATGCTGTAATTATTGGCTGTGCTGACAGCAATACCTTCATGTAGCTTTCAAATTTCTGAGTGTAAATTCCAAAACCAAAAAAAAAAAGTCAAACCTTAAGTGCCAGCAGGGCAAACAGCATGCTGCTTTCTTTCATGTATTTGGTGGACTTTTTAGAATTGTGAGCAATGGCGAATTCAGCTCAGAAAGGTCTTTGTATTTTATAAATGAACTTGAAACCACACTGTGGAAAGATGCTTGGCCAGTACTGAGTGCTTTATTCAGAGGTGAGTTCTGTCAAATCCTTTGATGGGAGGGTGCATTCGTTCTCAGAAAGCTAAAGCTGTGACTTTTCCCCGAATAGTGAGAGAATAAGAAGGATGTAGACTAATTTTCTTCCTTACATTGTCTGATTATGGTTAACTATACCATGCCAGACTGTGAGACCCAATCTTATTTGAGTTTTCATCTAAATAAATTAAGCTGTAAGCGATGTTCTTGTACAACAAACTGACAGATGCGTACGAAGCTGAATATGACATTAAACTGAATTGATCTGCTACTACCACAGCTTCCTGCATTCCATATAAGCTGTTTGTGAAAATGCTCTGATTGGCTGACCATAGACTGCAGTTTTTATTGGCATTTTACAGAAACGTCCAGCTGTTACAGAGATCTGTTTAATTAATATGTCATATGTCAAAATTATCAAATTGCAAAGGCTGTTATTTAATCAGGGGTGCCCAATAGGTCGATCACGATCTACCAGTCGATCGCAAAGGCAGTCTTTTAAATATGCTTGAGGAGAGTGTAAAGGGTGTTTTGTTCAGAGTTATGCAAGCTCACGAATCATCTCATTATAACATACAATGTACACACGTGATTGTGCAGTGTAGAGAGAGTCATTTATTATAACGGAACTTTGTGAGATCGCCACAAACAATTAAAAGGAGTTATGGCTGTCGTTGCCGATAACCTTTTGGGCAGTGTTCCGGCATATAGGCTAGCGCTTCACGCCTTCGCTGTTGTAATCTATTGTTCTGTGGGTGTTTTCAATGTAATGTTAAAATTGAACAATATTATAATTGAACATTTAATGTTTTTATTTATTTTTAGATTAAGCTTTTTTTGTGGCTTTTTTGGTGTTTATTTGGTAGATCTCATTGAGTTTGTCATTTGAAAAGTTGATCCCCACACAAAAAAGTATGGGCACCCCCTGCACTAGATATTTCAGAGAGAAGCATGGCACTGTGTTCATTTATAAGCGAGCAGCTCATGAGCCAGTGTTTTCAGTGTCTCAGATTGACACAGTAAATGCTGCTCCACATGAGCTCTATCTGCCCTGGATTTGGGTCACTTATGAATGTGCATTTGGGAACACAGCATGCACCAACCATCTTTCCAAACTTGTAATGACAAGCACTTATAAACCGGCTGCTGTCAACAGAAGAGAAGTTTTATGGGTTCCCTGTAGTTTTCCACCAAAATAAAATTAAAAATGAATTAAGACAGCCATGTTATGTTAATTTATTTATTTACTGTTTTTGATAATATTAGTTAGTTATATTGACACTGTATATAGAGCACAATTTTTGGTTTTAAATTCCAAACACAATTTGAAAAAAAAAAAAAAATCACAATTAGATCACCAGTGAAATATGAGTGTCAAACGGTAGTTAATTTATTTATTTATTTTTCTAGACTTGAATAGTTTGCCTAAAATTACTAGGACACTTTTCATGTTACACCTGTGGGTGTAGAATTAGGAGAAAATGAAAAATTTTCAAAGTGAACCGTCTTTCTCCAGACATTGTGACCACAGTTTCTGGAGGGAAAATAGGACACAGTAAATTTATAATAATCTCTGCAAGGCCAGGCGCTCTCAGACAGAGGTAGCTGCAGGGTGTTTTATTATGTGCTTATGTGTGTGTGTTTATATGAAGGAGATACAAGATTTTGTGTCCTTCTACAAGTAAGCTTCAATGGCTGTGTGTTTAGTGTGTAGCTAGAGTGTTTGACAGTGCCCCTCCCAAATAGATCCACACTGAATCATTCATAAATGTTGCAGCACATCACTCTAGGCATCCACCCCCCCACCCCTCTCTTTCTCTTTCTCTTTCTCTTTCTCTTTCTCTTTCTCTTTCTCTTTCTCTTTGTCTTTCTCTTTCTCTTTTGTGTCTCTCTGTCAGCCAAGGGAGAGGAACTGAGGTCTGAAGATGCATCCTGGCCTGTTAGTGTCTCACACCTATTGAAGTATTCATATCATCCTCTGTACAACAGCAGCTTCCTTCAGAACCACCTCCGACCAGTCACAGGGCACCACAAACCCACAGTAGCCAATTAGTGTTCATATCACTCCATCAGTGATTTTGACCAATGGGCCAGCTACATCTTGTTCACTGCGGCCAATCAGAGGTGTCTGCTCAGCATGGCAACTAATCATACTGCCTGTGTAATACATGCAGTAACCATGGGATCCATATGCCAATCAGCAACGTGCGCAAGAGGTGTCGCAAAAAGGGTTATGGGAATGACAGGCGGCAGAGTGAGGAGGGTGGGCGGCAGCCATGCAGTGTGGGAACGAGCAGTAAACATTGTGAACATTGTGCTTTTTTCCATGGGCTATTGTGACTCACATATAGCATCTGTCATGAGGATTTTCAGATTTATAGTATCTAAACTATAATTTATAGTATCTAAATTTAACAGTGTATTTTTTTAAAATCAGTTTATGATCTGCCCTTTCATTTTTATGCACTGAGCGAAAAAGGAGAGTCTACTTTCTGAAGATACAGTATAATTATTTTGTTTAGATATAATCATTTTGGTGGCTGTTTTTTTTTGTTTTTTTTAGTAAATGATCTCTGAAAATAGTTGGAATCTTTAGACTTTTTTAAATGGATTTAGGAGATTTATTCAAACATACAAAAGAATCAAAAGAATGTTCTTTCATTCCAAAAAATGCTTTACAGTAAAATCTGTTATTGTAAAATATTAAATTACATTTTAAAATATATTAAAATAGAAAACAGTTACTTAAATTGTTACAACTGTTGAAAACAGTTTTTTTTGTTGTAGAAACCAGGAACAACATTTAATTAAAATATATATAATTTTTTGTAAAGTTTTGATTTCTTTTAGCTAACTAACGAGCTTTGCACTTTCCTGAGGTAAATGTAACGTCAAGTGACACATTGTTCGCAAGTTGCTTTAATGACTTCCTTGCACGGTTGAAACATTGCTTGTGTGATTAGATGAGACGTGATCATTTTGGCCAGTAGCACATCCCATTTGATGTTCATTTGTGTTTTTCGTGTTGTAATTTTGTAGTAAATAGGAGCTATGATTGGAGTAGAGACATTATGTAGTGCTCTTGTCAGAATTGACAGCTACATGATTTAAGACAATGTTTTCTTCAAAAATGGGCCGATTCATTTTGAATAAGCATGTGACATTTTTAGCACATACTCATATTTTTACTGTCATACATTTGAAAGATCATATACAGGTTAAGTCCATTAAATCTGTACAAACCCCATTACAATAATAAGAAAATGTCATTGGAAGGGAATTGAAAGGCAATTTTCTTTCTCAACGCCGAGCATATCAGTGCTCACAGTCTTGTGACACAAAAGGACGTATGCGCTAATGGTGACATCTGCCATGATGTTTTAATGAGCTCTTAGCCTGAGAACGATGCCTTTTTCATCTGGTCTTGCCCCTTCAGGTGACATTCGCCTCAGGAGGTCATGTATTGATATGTTATATTAGACTGCAGAGAAACAGAAGGGCATTAGATGGAAATTTGAACTGAGCATGTCAGTTATTTCTTATATGTTATGTTTGTTGGTTGCATCTGAATTTTGTGACTATTTATGACCGAGCTCTTGGCATTGAGTTACTGTATAGCAGGATTCATAAGGTGCCACAGAAATGCATCTCTACACAAAACTCCCTGTATTATTGCACCGGCTCAACAAAGCAGAAGATAACACATCCTGCATCCACTGAGATTTTTAATTAGACACTGAAGAATCCAGGCTGGTGTTTTCGTGTCCTATTTTGCTCTCTTGTTCTGCTTACCTCAAATATTGGTCATATTCCCTTTCTCTCTCATTAGGCAGGTGCTTAGTTTACTTCCCATCTTTCCCTGGTTTGTTTGTGTTTGTATCTCTTCACCTATCCTTTAATCACCAGTGACAACTTAAAGGTTGTGTGTAGAATCTTTTTGCTGTGATGTTTTCTCTGAAGCTGCTGCTGTTGGTATTCATTGATTTTCTTGGTTATTCACACAACTTTTGTACAGTTTGTTTAAAAGAAGCTTGCAACTCAGCCTTGATTAGACTGTAGAAAATGGCCCCTCAAACCACATGATCAAAGTAAAGGTGGAATAAGTGATGGCCATCATTATAATCAAAGGCTCGCGGCACAGAATTCTATTTTATAGCGTGCAAATTTCCTTCAAGCTGAAAATTACGGCTAGTTGTCTTCCGTATCTTTTTTTCTTTTATAACCCTATAATCCAACAGCTCGTGTACCTCATTTTCCAGGACTGCTCATCTAAATCATCAGTGTCAATCAGACTTTTTTCATCGTCCTTTTTTCAAGTGTTTGCAAGAGGTCAACATTTCAATATTCGTTCAGAAAAATAATATTAATAGTCGCATAAGCAAAATTTTAATGTGATATAACTTTGATAGGTAGTTACTTTAAATTACACCCTCCTAAATAGATTTTTCTGATTTTGTTACTGAAGAGAAGACTGACCATGTTTAATCACATAAAAACGTACAGTTATAATATGCTATATATATATATATCATTTTTTTTTTAATAAATAAATGCTTTTATTAAGCATAGGTGTATTAAATTGATCAAAAGTGGCAGCTAAGACATTTTGTAATATTATAAAAGGTCAATTAAATGCTGTTCTTTTGAATCTTGCTATTCATAAAAAAAAATAAAAATAATGCACAACTATTTTTATCATCCATAATAATAAAAAATATTTCTTAGGGACATATTTCATTTTGATTTGCCTTTTTTTTTAAATCATTCATCAAGAACTTGGAGATGTATTGGAGATATCAGCAAAGTGAGGCTGTGTCTGTATGATTCACTCTTTCTTTCACTTTTTCACATATACTGTACTGTTGAGCTCCCTGAATCAATGAATAAATACTGTTGATGTTCGTGGAATTAGTTTTAAGCCATACATACTTTCATCTTTTAATCTCTAGCTAATTATGGCAGCTTCAGCCTTTATCAGACTTAATAGGTAAGGATTCATTAAAACTGTGAATCACACAATGACTTGATGCAGGTGGCGTCCTCTTTATTCCATGCCTTAGATTGTTACTGATATTCACTTCCATTTAATAGCCTCTTGTGTTTCACAGTTCAGTAGTATTGCCTTTTTCATATACACTCAGTTTTTATTAAATTTGATAAATGATTAGAATAAAATAATGACTAATTATGTCTCAGACAATGGCTAGACGATTGACTAAAATGTGCTGAAATGTTCTGGAACTGTTAGGAAAGAAAATCACATAAAATTGTGTGAGGAAACAGTGTTTGATTAAACAAGTGTGAAGTTTCAGTCAGAGTTTGTGGTGGTGATGAAATAAAATAAAGGGTTGTAATTTTTTACTTTTTAATTTGATATTGCATTCATCCTATTGCTTCAGTTTAAATGTGCTTTGTAGTTCTCACTTACCTCATTTTTTGAGATTACAGTTATTTTGATTAATTCTAGGTTGACAAAACAGTTTTTTGTGTTTGAAGTGCAGGCTAACCTTCATTAAGGAAGAGTCTAATCTTAGTATTATGGAAATGCTTATTGAAGGAAGTTTTAGCATTCTACACACTGTTTTCTCAGCAATCTAGATGAATGAGAGAGGAGAGCAGAGAAAATAATGAAAAAAGGGGCCTCTCTCCAAAAGCGGACACCATACAATGAATGTGCAATCAGAAGATGGTCAGTATGAAATGGCATTGTCCTTGCTAGATTGCTCTCATTGGGCAAAGCATTGCAATCAATGTCTATCTCTTTGTACCACACACCACTCTCACGTCTTCCTGGATGAGTCACACTTTCAGAAAAGAATGACTTCGCAAGATTACTAATTTTGCTTTTTGTCTGGTTTTGATGGTGGTTTTTCCCACGTGCCGTCTGCAGAGCATGTAGGCAGGAACATGATCGATATAGTTCCGCTTCAAGAAAACTCAATGACATAGAGTGAAATCTTCATCGCAGTTTATAGCTGTGACTTATTAATGTCTAGCGTGAGAATACAATCATCCATACCATTGTTTTATGTTTTATGAACTGTTTTATGAAGTTAATATTCCTGCAAAGTCTTTTGTAAAAATTGAATATGGGTTGAGTATACAGCATATGGCAACCTGCTCACCTGAGAAGTAAAAAAGGCCCTGATTGGCTTATTTGATTACAGCAACTCTGCCTTTGTCTCCTACAATTGGTGTGGGATCTGGGTGCTGGAGAGCACATTTGGAATGCATGAGAACTAGAGGGAGCACATTGAGAAGTGTAGAGACCAGAGGGATTGCGGAATGAATTGAAAACGACAGATTGAACTTAACAGGAATAGGGGAGCCTCTGCTCCGGCCCAGTGTTAATTTTGGCAGGCATTTTTGATTTAGTCTTAGTCTTTATCTTGAGACGAAAATGCTTAATAGTCTTAGTCACATTTTAGTCATTTGAGTCTTTCATAGTTTTAGTCTAGTTTTAGTCGACGAAAAGTCATTGCATTTTTGTCAACTTTTAGTCATTACTTTTAGTCAAACTGCAGTTACCAACATTTATTTTGGTAGCTGTTTTATATGTAGTATTCAAACAAAAATAGTCATCAAATCAATTAAGCTTATGAGAAATTTGAATCAAGGATTGAATTTGGAAAAACTGGAATAAATTTTCATTTTTTGGTAGAGATACAAATTAAATTAATTTTTCAGATACAGTAGGTTTACTTAAGTACATTTATTTAACATTTTGTTGGTTAACATTTATGACACAGATAATTAGCAATGCTGTCTGTTTAAGAAGGTATGCATGCAATACTGACACACATTCAGTTTTCACCCACCTGTTTACGCCCACTTAAGCCATAACCGACTGTATTTACGTGAGATACTCTGACTCTACACGATAGAGATTTGGACTGCTGTGTGTGTATTTGAGCGCTGAGAACTGATCGCGCGCTGTATGAGACTGAAGAAGTGGAGCGTGCGCGAGAGAGAGCACTTCTATCAGCGCGATTCCGCCTATCCCGCCTTCACTAACTTTAAGTTAATCGACAACGAATTATGACTCCCGGGAAAAACGGGATGTCTGGTCACTCAATCCCTAGCCCTTCGGGTGCTGAGGCCATTGTTTCAGATCGCTAGTTCGCGTTTTGGTAGCCTATCCGTCCACTGCCGCTGCCATACTGAGGCTAGATATGCAAACGCCCCTTATCCAATGACAGAGACGCACATTTTGAAAGACAAGACAGTTAACTTAGCCTATAGGATGTATTTTGAATGTCCGGTAGTCCCAAATAACATTCTAGTCCCGTCTATGACTACCCCTTGTTGCGCGAAAGGCGGCATAAATTTCGTCATAGTTTTTGTCATCAGATGTGTTTTAGCTCGTCAACGTCTCGTTTTAGTCACAGAAAAAATGTTCGTTGACGAATACTTTTCGTCGTCGTCTTCGTCGACGAAATTAACACTGCTCCGGCCTGTCCATAACAGTCTAGGGTGGATGTGGGGTGTTTCAGATGGGAGAGATTAGAATGCACAGATGTTCTTGAAAGTTCTGGATGTTGAGTGGGATGGAGAGAGAAGAGGTAGGAGGGGGTCAGATGACAAAGCGAGAGGCCTTCTGTTGCATTTAATGTGCCAAGATTGTACCAGACGCAAGTGTTGTAGGGATAAACAGTTTCCCATGTCCTCTGAAACACCTTTTACATTTTCTACTGCTGTTGCTTGAGGTCTTTGGCCCAGTTCCCTCCTCAGTCCCTTTCTTTTTGCCCTCTATATCCCCCTTTTCTCTGTATAGTCCTTTTTTCCATCCCTCCATGAGTAATTTCCACTGCGGGAAATCCTGACCTCCGGCCCTCTAATATTTTGGAGGCTGCTGGGCTGCTGGAGGATTGAGTGCGTGTCTCTTGTTGCCTTTAAATCTTGTCAGAATGCTGGTATTTATGAGATGAGCACACATCAACACCACCACACGACCACATCACCAGTGGGGATTCTCAGGATTTTCTGTGAGGCCCGACATGACAAATTGGTATTGATCATAAACAATAGTGAATGTTGACTGTCCGGTTGTTTATTCACATTTCATGTTTGCACAAATGAAGATAAACCTCTCTTCTCTTCTCTTCTCTTCTCTTCTCTTCTCTTCTCTTCTCTTCTCTTCTCGGATCTTCTCGGATCTTCTCTTCTCTTCTCTTCTCTTCTCGGATCTTCTCTTCTCTTCTCTTCTCTTCTCTTCTCTTCTCTTCTCTTCTCTTCTCTTCTCTTCTCTTCTCTTCTCTTCTCGGATCTTCTCTTCTCGGATCTTTTTTTATCGTCTCTTCTTCTCACATCTCACAACATTCTTGCATCTTCTTCACCTCATTTTGTCCTCATGTCTGGCCTCTTTTCTCATCTTATCTCTACATCTATTTCTATAACGTCTTTTCCCTTCCCTTCCCTTCCCTTCCCTTCCCTTCCCTTCCCTCTTTCCTCTTTCCTCTTCCCTTTTCCCTTTCCCTTTCCCTTCAATTTATGCTTATGCACTTATGCTCAACTTATGCACACAAATTTAAACCTGTCTCTCTTCATCCTGTTTTTCCACATACACTAAGATCCTGAGAGTCTTGGCTGCTGTTTGTAATTTGCCATGTCTCTGTGTTCTTCCACAAGCCTCAGAGAGACATGCTTTGCTCACCCGCTGAGAGAAACCTCTTATCTGTTTGCTCTGCATGCTAATCTCTGGCTCCAGAGCTGCATTTGTGGAAGAGTTTGGCCTTGTCTCTAAATCCTTGCTCCCTCTGTGTCATTTGATCCATTTGAAGAGCACCCCTCAGCAGACTTAAGCAGACAAGACCAGTTCAAAATATATCAATCACTCTCAAACTTTGAATTTATACATTTTAGCAAAGAGTGATCAACTTTTTCACAGCTTAAAAGCATATATGAAAGAAGTCTCATAGGGTTAAACTGAAATTTGTCCCCTCCTTGGGGAGAATAATAACTCATCTGAGAGGACACTCACTAGGAGTTGCCCGATGCTGTTAGAGCTCAGTGTCAGGATCTGTCTGCAGGCTGTGGTGCTGAAACAGCAGGAGGCCTGGAGCTGTCACAGTCCTCCAGTGCTGAAAACAGCGCTGCAATAGGGAACTGTCGTCTTCTGTGGTGCTGAAAGAATGCCGTGGAGCTGTCCACACCCTGGGGTACTGAACCATTGTGACTTGCTCTGGGCCACAAAAGAAATGTTTCTTATTATTGTTATTATTTGTACTACTACTGCTAACAATAACAAAAATAAAACATCTCTTTAACTATAAAAAAAACACATTTCTTTGTTGCCAGTGCAAGTCACAGTTATTATTATTATTAGTCATCTTCATCACAATTGTTTTCCACTGAAGTCTATCATATATGGTTTTCATGCATATATTTAATATAGAAACCTTTAGTTTCTTTTCATTTAATTTAATCTAATCTAATCACTAGATTAGTTGTCAGATTACATTATAATGATAGTTCTGTTGTCCATCAGCTAGGGCTTGGAACTTGGATCACTATAATGTGATAATGTATTGTGCGCTTGCCATGCATATATGCATGCAAGTGTTGTGCAAACGTATTACTGCGAGTACAGGTGCAGCTATGTGCATGTTTGTGTGTTTGTATATACCCATGGCATGATTAAAAAAAAAGTATTTGCCTGCTCAGTGGACTGAGCTGAGCTCTAAAAGCCAATTACTGTTTAATTTACCCACTGTCACATGTAGTTTTTTTCTCTCCTTTTCTCTGGGCTGCACTATTTGGAAAATGGCTGCAGGCATATTGATTGAGAATAAGAATAAAATAAGACCCAGAATATTTCAGTTGTGGCCCAGGAGGGAGTGTGGAGAAGGACGGGATGCGATTCAGACTAAAATGAGTCCACACATTGTATATTTATGGCCATACCTTACAATTTCTCGAGATCATTATAACTTTTCTTTCCTCCCTGTTTTTTTTTTCTAGTTCTGACAGTAACTAGATATGGTTTAATTGCCCCAGGTGACATCCCAAGTCAAACATAGACTCATGCAGTCAGCTCCCATTACCATTGCCCATCCGTCGGCCCCTATAGAATTGTAATAATGCACTCCTTGTACCACACTTCCTTCCATTTCTTCCCCATCAGTGACTTTAGTCCCTGTTGTATCTAGCACTTTAAAGAGGTTGTGCCATGAATTTGTCATTAATGTTCCCCCAGTGGTCCACTTATGTCAGAAAAGTAAAAAAAAAAAAAAAGTCAGAAAGTTGCGAAATGAGACATTTCTGCTGCATAGTTTCAATAAGTAGTCTTTTTCACAGGTTTTAAGTTCTGAAAGTTATGCACTACAGTTCAAAAGTTTGGGGTCAAGATTTTTATTTTATATAACCGTATATGTATAACTTTTTTTTTTTTAAGTTAATGCATGTATTCAGCAAGGATGTATTAAATTACTGTTGAAAATTGCAGTAAATACATTTGTAATTTCACCAAAAGTTGTAATTCAAGTAAATGCCATTCTTTGAACATCGGTGATAACAAGAAACGTTTCTTGTGCACCAAATCAGCATATTAGAATGATTTCTGAAGGATCATGTAACACCGAAGACTGGAGTAATGATGCTGAAAATTCAGCTTTGCCATCACAGAAATAAATTACAATTTTAAATGTATTAAAATGGAAAACAGATTTAAATTTTGAACTATATTTAAATATTTCAATTGCAAAGTGGTTGTCAAATTGTAATAATGTTTGACAGTATTACTGTTTTTGCTGTTTTTTCATTTATACATTAATAAATACAACCTTCGTTAGTATGAGACTTCTTACATCTTCTTACATCTTACCAACCCCAAACTTATGATCTGTAGAGTATCATAGAACTTTGATCTCTCAAAATATATAAATATGAAATATCAAAGAAATGTAATTCTTTACGATGACCCCTTTAAATGAAAGTTTCATTGGCTTATACTTCATATTGCACTTCTTTAAAGGAAAGGTTTATGAAAATCTGTGTAAATCTGATAGCACATTCCAAATCCGCTTTGTGCAAACTCTGAATAAGAGATTTAAGTGCAGGAGTTGTGAGTTTCATCTCAAGCCTAAGTCTCACACTGTGGTGTGTCTGTCGCTGATGCTAATGTGCAACTGGATGAGACAGGCACTCTCCACAGTTCATCCAGGAAACAGATATGACGTGATACTCAGCAGGGCGTTTGGAGCAGTGGTTAAAAGGAGAAGGGCATCTCCCTTGCCCCACAGAGGCCTGGCGTAATGGCCCATAACTCAGAGTTCTGAGAAGTTTTTCTTCTACTATAAAAAAAACATGTTGGGCAGAGGAATTCTCTTTAATACAGCCCATTAGTTAGAGCTGGAGGGAGGAGAGAGGGAGGGGAAAAAGCTGAAACTGGGAGCGACAGAAAGAGGCTGAAACACAGCACAGCCTTCTGAGGGGAAACTGTATGGCCTGAAAGTGAACAGTGAGAGCTTCTCAGCTCGTGTGTAGAGACTAGAAACTTGTCAGGATGTGGTCTGAACAGGTTTCTGTTGTGTACTCTGACATGATATCCTGCTGTTGTCACTGCCAGACATGTCTCCACATTAATTATCCCATCATACTTCACTAGGGGCCCTGGAGTCCTCAGATAATTTCACAGACATGATAAATGTTAATTTAACATGTCTGTGATAATAAATATAACTAATTTGGAATATTTCTATTGCTGCCTTCCGCTTATGGGTTAATGATGTGATCTTTTTTTTTGGATACATTAAAAACACTGTTTACATAAAGTGACTTGAATAAACATCTGCTATGATGATATAATACACATTTTTGATTTTGAATTTAAATTAATTTTGATATTTATTTAGATTAATTTTTTTTATACATTCTATTGTTTTTTTTTTTTTTTTTTTTGAAGGATATGTTCACCAAGGCTGCATTTATATGATCAAAATACAATAAAAACAAATTATTACAATTTAAAATTACTGTTTCCGATTTTAATATACTGAAAAATATAATTTGCGATGTCACAACTGAATTTTCAGCAACCATTACTTCAGACTTTAGTGTCTCATGAGCCTCAAAAATCATTCTAATACGCAGATATTTTTGATATAAGGAAAAAAAAACATTAAATTTATTTTTTCCCCCAGTTGTTTCCTTTCTTTATCTGGGACATTCTTTATTTGTTGTTTACCCTTTATCATTTTGTCTGCTCTTCGAGTGCAGCCCATTCTCCTTTGTCGACCCAAATCTCTTGTGTGCTATGCGAGGCACCCTGCGTCTCTGTTCAATTTAGAACGCAGCGGTTGATGCGGAGTCGGTTATATGATGTGTGTGTTGCGCCATTGTACATTGTCTGTCTTTATCCCCATGGGATCCTGAGTCGGCCCATGTGGTTCCTCACAGGGGGCCATGCTTCGAATGTAACAGGCTGATGTTTCTATGTAGGTCAAGCAAAGTGTTGTCTACGTGCGCTGTAATCTTTGCGCTCCCCTGTTAAATCTAACGCGTGTTTGTGTGAGTCTGATGTTATGCTTTATCTGCTACTCTCGAAGATGCTAATGGGCGGCCATGAAACTTTAAATACCCTTGACTGATTCAATAATTTAATAATGATCTCTCGGAAGATTCCTCCTACGCATGGCCCATTTGTTTTCTCATTCCAGAGGTGGAGAGAAAAAGTGGCCATTTGGAGAGGCACTGGTCTCTGCCGGCACAGCGCTTAAACAGAATGCATGTGTGGATCTCTCTCTCAATTGTCGGTACATTCTCATTCTGCAGATGGCAGTGGTCCAGTCCCTCCTCTTTTTCCACTGGGATGAATGGCCTGCAGCTACCGCTCTTAATTAATGATGTGTGAGCCTGAACTACCTGTTCTTGTCTCTCCTGCAGGATCCTAGATAAAAGTATTCAACTTCTAAAGAAAACTAGACACAAATGGAAATGCTGTAAAACATGCAAGATCCTTGACTCTATGCTGAATCCTAAACTAAAAACCCAACCCAACCCCCTCTCAAAAACTGCTTTCTATTTATTCATGTGATGGCAAAGCTGAATTTACAGCATTACTCCAGTCTTCAGTGTCACATGATCCTTCAGAAATCATTCTGATACCCAAAATACTCAAACATTTATTGTTATTATCATGATTAAAAATAGTTGTGCTGCTTAAACAGTGATACATGTTTCAAGACTATTTGATGAATACAAAAATCAAAAGAACAACATTTATTTGAAATGAAACTCTTTTGAAACATTAGAAAATGTCTTTGGTCAAAAAAAAAAGAAATCTTTCTGACCCCAAACATTTAAAGGGTAATGTATTATAAAAAATGTAAATCGTGTTTTTGAGACTGTCAAAGTCAAGTTCTTAAACAATTAGCTGAGTACTGTGTTTAATTCAACTTTTTTTAAAACACATTTACTAAGTAATTTACTAAATTACTAAAATACGTATTGTTTCAACAAAATATCACTGGAGGTAAATACTTTATTTCTGTAGATTTTTATTCTGTGCAAAAAAAAGAGTATTTTGACTGTTGTATTTTAACCTATAATATAAGAAAAAAAAAACATCTATCACAGCACATCACATCTGAGAGTCTGTTTATTTCTCTGCTTGAAATACTCAATGACGTTGTTTCAAACTATTTCGCACAAATGCACACACACAAACCTAATGATAGCACAAGGCATCTTTCCCTGATTGTTTCAGCTCATGTCTATTTTAAATCATGATATACTTCCAGGTGTTCTTCAGGCTGATTTCTTTTTCACGGACAGTGAAGGAATCAAATGTTGCGTCCTGTCTGACCCGTATGTGAAAATAACTGTCTTTTCTGAAGTGTGCTACTTCAGCAAGCATCAGTATTGATGGAATCAGGCTGGAAGGAGACTTGGGTTGTGTGGCATTGATTTTGTCTGGTAGCATTCACGCCCGGAGCTCTGCCATACTTTTCTACCCCGCATGAGCTTGTGTAGACAAATGTCCTGTTTTTTTTTCTCTGACACTTTTGAATGGAGTACTTTCATCTTTCTTTTTTGCATATCAAAACTTTTAGATTTTAACGGTTTTCTTGACCCCTGTTTATATCTGTCCATCTTGCTGTCTTTGTTTTGTCTTTTTCTCACTTTTTACCTTCATTCATTCCTGCTCTGTCTCTGTCTCATCTATGATTTCCTTGAAAAATCCCTTCTTCCGTTCCTCCCTTTATCTGTATCTTGCTTTCTTGTGTTGAGTAGAGCTGCTGATTGGTATGCTAAACATTCAGCACTGCAGACTTTGAGAGTCTGTCGCTGGCTGAGGCAACGAAGGCCTGCAATTTGATTGACAGGGTGAGCGGTAATAAATGATGCCAGTACTGCTTGGTGAATAAAGCGCTGTAAATAAAGAGTGCAACACACGCACAGGATCATGGAGGAAGGTAGGTTTGAGAGCAGGTAGATGAGTGTGTGCATTAATGCAAGTTTACAGGCTTTAGTGCAGAAAAGGTTAATAGTATAGAGAGTTGAGACTCATATAGTCATGCAAGGTCAGATCCTCAGGAACCAGGCATGGAAATACAATTGCATTAATTCAAGTATTCAGTATTAGGCTGTTTTACACTGCACAGATAAGCAGCGCTTAAGCAATGCAGCAGTGTGAATGATTTTACACTAACAGTTGTGGCTTTAAGCAGAAAAACAAAAATTTGTAACAAGGTGAGAAAAAAAAATCCCCCTAAAATCCCTGAAAATTATCCAAAAAAGGGGAAAAATTACCAAGTTGTTAATGTCACAAATAGAGGGCAAATATTCAGTGTAGTGTTTCAGTTTATATATATATATATATATAATATATATATATATATATACACATATATAATCAGTTTTAAAGAATCAAAATGTTTAAAATAATTAAAATAAAATGTAGAATTTTGATCAGAAAGTGGGTAGAACGTGAGTGCACTTTTTCGATTGATGTCCTCGCCATAGCTGAACTTTGAGAATGGAGCGCACCTCACATTGATCTAATTGGACAGTGGATGTTAAACATCATTTGAAGGGTTTTGAGTACCTTACAAATAGCATAAGTGTTCATTTGCCTGGGGAGCATGTTCACTTCTCTTTTGTATGGCAGCCCTCCAAATCGCCACTCTGCAGTCAACCATAATGAGCTCTAAAATCCTGTGGCACCTCCTCAGGCCTTTGCATGCGCAGTCGATGAATAGAATTTCCTGCTGTTCTTTATACTTATGTCTACTTCCATTCAGCATGAGTATCAAATTACTGATAGTCAGACCTTTTATAAAGACGAAACATACTGCTAATTAGCAATCAGCTGAATGTAATTCATCTTTGCAGCTACGTGTTTAATTGTGACTTAGTCTTCAGTCTTTAATATAGACTTCAAAGTTAAAGATTAATTATTTGTCCACCCTCATTTTTTTCTTTAGTTTTATTTGTAGGATATGCTCATGCAAGTGAGATTCATTTTTTGTTCTACAAACTTTTATTCTACAAACTCTCACTCAAATGGTTTTCAAGCAAGCATATGAATGTTTGTACAATACTTTTGGGTGTGTTTGTGTGCATGTTTGATAAATACTTTCTACTCATGAGGACATTATTCACAGCTGGAATACTGTCAGGCCAGCCATGGCTAGGAAATGTATGCCAAGGTGTGTCTATGAATGTGTTTGAGTAAATATGCATGCACCGCCTCCTTTTTTTTTTTTTTTTTTTTTCCCCCCAAATACTTAGTGTACTAGGAAGCTGTTTATTATGGAAGCCCATTTCTACCACTGAATAAAAAATTAAAAAGGTAATTGCGACTTATCTCACAATTCTGACTTTTTTCTCGCAATTCTGATATCTTATAAATCAGAATTACAAAATATAAAGTCAAAATTGTGAGATATAATTCTGAGAAAATATCAGTCTTTTTTTCCCTCAGAAATGGACTTTATAAATCGGAATTGTGAGTTCATATCTCACAATTCTGAGAAAAAAAGTCAGAATTGCGAGATATAAACTCGCAACCGCGAGAAAAGTCAGAATTGCAAAATACAAACATGCAATTCTAGGAAAAAAAATCAGATTTGCGAGTTACCTTTTTAACTTTTTTTTTCAGTGGCGGAAATGGCCTTCCGTCGTTAATTTAAAGATTGTTGTTATATTTTTTAAATTATCTCTGGCTCAAATTTACAGACCAAACAAATCCAATTTTGTCCATAATTAATGCAGCTGTACTCAGATTGTATGATATAACAAATACAATTAAATAGTAAAAATGATTAATACAATTCAAAACAATATACAGTATTTGATCCTACGTAGTATTTAGAATAAACTTGAGAATATTGCACCTCTAGCACCAATTATTTATTTGTTTATTTGCTTGCTTGCTCACAACACAAATAACCATTTATGTGTGGTTCTCAATAAGTGCCAATAATACCTTTACTCCCATGGCTTAGAACGTATATCATGTTTCCAAAGCTTTTTGGGTCTAGTCACCTTTTGTGCTCTGTCAAGGCCTTTGCTATTTCCTCCAGATTCATCTGCCACCCACAGGTTTCTTATTGCCATGGGAACTACTGCAACAACCAAAATGCAGTTACCCCTGATTGGTTCATCCATCCTCCCAGAACACCCAATGTAAGTCTGGTATTTTACGGATTTGAATTGTTGATCTTAGCGAGGAGACAAACCTACTGTCGGGCCGGAAAAGTGTCCAGGAATAAAAAATAAAAAAACAGTGGGTAGCCACACATATCTCAGGCTCTATGGCTTTACCGTCTTTAAATCCGCCACATTTGTGCTGCTCTGCTTCCTCCATCCACTCCCTGCATGGATATATCCAGAGTGCTCTTGTGAAATGTGGAGGTCTGTGGTAGGAAATCACATCCGCAAATCATCAGTCCGAGACTATGAGCTCCATTAGAGGGGAAGAGCTGGCAGTGATTCACTTTATAAACTCATTAGGGATGTGAACACGGCATACTTTCAATGTTCCTCCGCTCTCTACAAAGACCTTGGACGTCTATCTAGGCATAATGACAAACCAGGGAGTTGCCATATACCTACTTGTTTATATATCCTTAAAGAGAGCATTTCACAGGCTTGGTAAAAGTGCCGATGTTAGTAGGCTGACGAGTAAAGGCAGGAAAAGCACTTTGACAAGTGCATACTGAGGAAACCATCCATTTACCTGCATGGAATACAAACACGGGCTTTATTGTTCTCTCTGAATGTCTGGTCGACATCTGGCACATACAAGCGCATGTGCATGCATAAGCCATAATTTTCCTTTTTTCCCTCTCTCTCACTTTCTGTCTTCATTTTTCTTTTTTGTACAGAATGACCTGCTGTTTCATGCATTAATGCACCGCTAAGCTGGCAGTGAGCATGTTAAGCTGCTTTAAGGCAATGCTTAGAGGGACACAGTGCCTTTTACATGGGTGCCACAGAAGTGGGTGCCAAACATCAGGAAGAGGGACAGATAAAGATGCCATGGATTTGGCATAATATCTGGATTTGGTGTGTAATGTGGTTTGGATGTGACTGAGGCTAGTTGTCACAAGGCTTTGTCTCAGTAAGGTTTTGAGTCAAAAGTCCAGTTGCATACTGCAAATGTATGTTTTCTTTAGAGGTGGTTTTGTTTGTTGCTTCATCTGTTTCAAAACCTGCTTAAAGGGATAGTTCTCCCAAAAATCATTTACTCATCCTCAAGTTGTTCCAACCCTGTATGAGTTTCTCTCTTCTGCTGAAAAAAAAATATTTTGAAGAATGTAACCAAATAGTTGCTAACTTCCATAGTATGGAAGTCAATAGGGACCATGTGGGTAACTGTTTAGGTACCCGCATTTTTCAAAATATCTTCTTGTGTGTTCAGCAGCAGAAAAAAGGATCAGAACAACTTGAGGGTGAGTAAATGATGACACAATTTTAATATGTGGGTGATTGGGTGACTATCCCTTTAAATTAGAAGCAATATTTGTAAATTCAGTGTGCAGAGGTCTGTCTAGACTCAGCAGCAGGATGCGATAGCTCATTAATTTTTGCCCTACCAAAGTTTGAGCATACATTACTGTGTGTGTGTGTGCGTCTGTGTGTTATATCAGCATAAACATCCTGCTTAAAGTATTCATAATGCATGAAGCATGTGCCTGAGAGAACGGCTTTTTTTTAACCTCGTTATAATTCATTTAGTTTAGCACGTACACAAGATTTGAATTTACTCTGTCTTTTGCTAGTGTTGTGCTTTAATTGATTAATTTTTGTCAAGCATGTCCTTCATGAACGTTATGGACTGTAGTTTTATTTGTGCATAGATGAGTTTTTGTCTGTTTGTTACTGTCTCTTGGGAAAATGCCCTAGAAAGTTTGGTAACACTTTAGAATAGATAACACTTGTTAACTATTAACTACGACTTTTCCCTCAATAAATTCTTAATTTGCTGCTTATTAATAGTTAGTAAGTTAGTTGTTAAGTTTAGGTATTGGGTAGGATTAGGGATGTAGAATAAGGTCATGTAGAATAAGGCATTAATATGTGCTTAATTAGCACTAATACATGGCTAATATTCTAGTAGTATGCATGCTAATAAGCAACTAATAGGTGTAACCGTAAAATAAAGTGTTACCCAAAGTTTTATTCTCGATTGTCTTTCTTGTTTGTCAGTGTGTTATTATATAAGCTTCTTTTGCTAGTATGCTAGTATGTTGTTGCTAGTATGGTGTGTTGCTTGCTTAGGTGTTTGCATATTGGTTGGCACATGGTGATATGTCAATATTGTGCCACATCTCTCTCCCTCTGTCTTGGACAGGCAAACAACTGTAATTTATCTTACCTACCTGGAAGTATTTGCAAATTGTCATCCTTTCATCCAGTCAATTTAATTATTTATAGTTATCATCTATCTTCTTTAGGGGTTTCTGTGAGTGTATGAAGTTTTATGTTTCATACAGTAACTTTGGACATATTTATGGATCACTGATATGTAGAACTTCAATAATGCAGGGTCTTTTCCTGCGAGTATGGAGAGAGGAAGGAATAGAGAGTAGGGTGCCTTCAAAACAGCTTTAAAAGCAACACATATTTTTCAAATCCATTCATTCATTCATGTATAATACAATGATAAAATTAAATACAATATACCATATTTAAAACTAAGTATTTAGAACAAACTTGATGATTATTTATAGTGTCCTTTATGTTCTTGATACTCAAAAACTTAAATTTTCTCGACATCCTCAAGGTATTCTACTGTAGAGAAGAGCAGATGGTGGGTCAGGAGCACGAGCCAATCAGAGGAATTTTGGCTGAGCTCCAGTTTAGAGTAATATGGAAAAGTGAACAGGGTTCTGGGAGAGGTGTAGGCCTTTGCAAGGACATAGTTGTTGTTTTTCTTTTCCATTTTTTTGTATTTTTATTTTTTTTAAATAGTAGCTACTGGTTGATGTATGTATTGTGGGGTGCTGGGTATTTCTTCATGGCACTGCATAATCAAGTCAGTATCAAGGAAAGCAAACCTCATCAGTCTTTCATCAGCCTCATAACGTAACTGTAATATTAACAAGACAGTCTATCAATCATGTTTATCCAGTGCTTTCTGGCTCAGAGAAGACAAAGAAAAGATGATATGGCTGAGACGAAGAGTATATAAAGCAGTTCAAGCTAGGACAACATCTTAGGAAAGGAGCTAAAATATGTATGCTCATGAAAGAAATCTCTTGTGTTTACTTGGCTGTATTGTTTCATTAAAATAGTACTGTGTTTGCTTTTTGTTTTGTTAGTTTGTATGTGTGTGTGACAATATATTTGTGTAAGTTGCATTTAAAATCCATTCGGGTGCCCCCTGTCGCTTGATGCTTCTGAGCAACACAAGTCTGGTGTTGACAAAGAAGCAGGGGGAACTATCATTTTTGAGACCCAACATCCATGTCTCTCAGTGGTTGCCAGGCTTTTTCATCTGGGCTTCCTGGCACACTCTGCCTGGATTGCTGTTCACTTACTCTGTGGGCCTTGAAAGACACCAAGCGAATTGGTGCCCAGGCCTGACATTAGCCGACAATGGAATACTTGACGGGATGAAAGAGAAGTTTTGCTGGTGTAAGAAGGGAGAAAAGGATAGATACAAGAGAAGTATAGTGAAAAAAACATAAGAGTGAGGAGAACAGGAAGTGAGTCACACCATTCCTAGTGAGATATCTATGATTAGAGGCCATTTCTTCTGAAAGAGGGATGACCAAGCTCTTTTCTCCTTCGCAGTAGTGGCAGAACAGATGGGCCTCTATTAGAGATTAAATCTATAACATGTATATACACCAATTGCCTGCTTGTCTGCATGGTTCACGAACACCACATGTACTAAACACTGCCTGCCTGGGTGAGCTGTGGGAGAATGGCAGCCGGACATTGACCCATCAGTCAAGAGCTACATCAGCAAGTTGACCTTTCCGTTATTCCCACTCTCCATTTCCTGCTGCTTTTCACTAATGGAGAGATGGGAGGATGAAGGTGAAAAAGAGATGTGTCTGTTAAGCATAGCAGAAAACGAATACTGTTGGTTTTCTGAAGCATTGAATAGAAAGATGTTTGATTTTAAGTGACAATATTTGCCTTATTTTTATAGATTCATTTTTTTAGACTTTTATAAGATTAATTTATAAACTAGCAAACCAAGTGGCAGAAATATTGACAAACAGACATTTTAAAACATTTTACAATCATTGATGTCTATTAAACTATAATGTTAAACAAAATTGCTTAGTAAATGCATTATTGAAAATGTATCTATCTAGCATTATTTATTTGCAGATGCCACTTGTTTTGGTTTTTATAATGCAATTTATGTGTAGACATTAAGTGTGACATAAGTGTTCTGATAGATGATGAAGATGATTTTAATTTGAATATTTCATAACTTTAATAATGTTTTGATGTTTCAGGAATGTTATTGTTAATTAAAAAATAATTAGTAATTTATTTATTTAATTATTTGTTTGCATCTGTTTGTTTGTTTGTTTGAAGAAAATACATTTCTTGAAACGTCTGGAATCATCAAATTAATTTTACGCTCCCAGTTTATGTTTATAATGTAGTATATAGTTCTGTTATCTTCTATAATATTATGTTTTTAGGGGGATTTGAATTTGGAATATAGTGTTGGAGAGAGTGGGGGTTTTCAGGTCAAAAGGTTGAGAACCATTGGTTTCAGATGTCCAACAGACAAACATTTACATGTCTTTTAGCCTTGCATTGAGTCCCACCACTACTGATAAATCGGACATGTTGTCGAGTCTAAGTGATTAGAGAGGCGTTAAAGTGTAGGGCTCAGATTTAGCCAATCAAGTGGGTGGTGAAAAGAGGCACAAGCTTATCCGCGTAACGACATCTTGTCTCTGAAAGACACACTCTGACTCTCTGCCAGGTATTTCATGGCTCTCTTCACCGATGAATATCTGTGGTCGCTACGGTGGTTCTAGAGACAAAGATGCCTCCATCCCTCTCCTTAAAGATGGTATCTATGGTAACTGCTGGGATCCCGCAGCTGTAACAGTGTCTCTATTTTCAGAGTTGGTTAATCAGAACAAATGAAAACATGCTTTGTTATTTCTCTCTCTCTCACTTTATGAGCAGGTAGCGCATGACTTCAAAATACATTATGTACCTTTCCGGCTTATCTTAGCCTGCTTGTGTCAGCTACATCTTGTCTGGAGACTCTGAGGCTGAGACGCTAGTGAAGAAGTGGTAGGACATGTGTAATGGATAGGTAAGATGTAGATTAGAGAGGTCTAAGAATATGTCTGCCGCTTGAAAGCGTTTATAGCATTTCTTCACCATGGTTACATTTAAAAATTTCAAGTGTGGGAATGGATTTATGTATGGGTCTAAGTGGACAAACCTGGGTTTGGTGCAGGTGCCAGAATTTTGAGAGGTGAGCCTGCATCAGAAAGAAGTGACTTGAATTATTGATGACATTTTTATTTAAAAATGTATTTATTTATTTGTTTGTTTTTATGATTTAGTTTCATTTTATTTTGTTTTAATAGTTTTTTTTTGCTTTTTATTTATTTATTTATTTTTTTTGTTTTGTTTTGTATCAGTGTATAATTTGTACCTTTGTTTAGCCAAACGTATGGCATACCAGCTGAATCTCTTTTGTAGCTTTACATGATACTCCCACTGTCTGACCCTTCTTCACAAGAAACATAATTTCAGCGCACTTCATTATTCACAGGCCGACCTTTGGTTTCATTTTAACACAGCTCTGAAGTGCCCTCTGACACCTTCCGCTGCAGTCCCATCAAATTTGCAAAAGGACGACATTGATTTTCTAAACACACTCTGAAAGACTGTCTGGAATTGAAAGTCAGTGTTTGCCATCAACATCTCACAAAATAGAGCCTGCCTCTCTTTTCAGATAACAAAAATGTGTTGGTTAAAAATCTCCTCACATGAGTTAATTGCGATGTTGGCGCACATTGGGCGGATGTATTGAGCCAGAAAACACTTGGCGTGTTTCTGTTTCTCTCTCTCTCTCTCTCTCTCTCTCTCTCTCTCTCTCTCTCTCTCTTCCACTTTTTCATTCCCCCCATCTTTTGCATTGCTCAGCTGACATGAAACAAATGACTGCGAGTTGAGATCTGGGTGCAGCTGAGCCACTGTAGATTGATTTAAAGTGAATTGCTTTCATTTCTGTGCTGACGATACGTCGCTCCTCGTAAACAAACTTCTCTGGAGAGGAAATGAGAAAATTGTAATCAATGCTGGAGTACCCGCAAGCAGAGATTCATTCCTTTGGATTAGGGCAGTTAGAAGAAATTAGACCTCAGGACAAACATCAGGAGGAAATATCTCAGTGGGAAGCAGTTTAGCGGGGTTGCGCTAATGTTTTATTGAATGCCGCTTATTGCCTCTGACTTGAGGTGACGGACACTCCTCGTGCGTCTGGCTGAAAGGCCGTTTTTATGTCCGATAAACGTTGGTGCATTCACCCTTGTAGAAGGATAAACAGCGCCACACTTGTCTTCCGGAGACAGACCATTACTCCCTCATTGTTTGCTGAGGTTGTGTGTTGTAAATAATACTTTGTAGCTTCTCCAATTTGTTTTACACAAAGTCACCATTGCCAGTGAGAACAGAACATCAGCTGTGATAAACCAATGAACTGTGCTGGCGGGACCTTGGATATGTTGCCCAAATTTTGATAGTCAGTAAAAACAATCTTTTCCCTCTAAAGGCTGTGCACTGAAAAAAAAAAAGTAAAAAAGTAAAATTTAAAAATAAATAAAAAAAAAGTTTATAAACACTTTTTTTTTCACTTAGAAGTTGATAGTAAATTTCACAAATAATTGCAAGAAATTAAATGTGAAATTTTGAAGTAGATAGACTGGAATAGTAGAAACGTACTTCATTAATCTTTGAAATTTTGACAAATTCTTTTCTAGAGTGTACAATGAACAGTGAAAAAAAAAATAGATTTGCTGTTCGGTTTGGCTAGTTTTGCAGATTTGCTGGTTTTAGAGGAGTTTTGGGCATGTAAGCTATATCCAGTAGAAACCATTTAAGACCGGCAGACCATCTTTGGTGGTTTAAGGTGTTGTGTGCATGGCACATGTGTGTTTGTGTGTGTGAGGTTCGTTATTCAGGTTTGGAATAGTGTGTGAGGTTTGTGTAATTATACAGGTTTGGAATAACGAAGATGAGTAAATGACAGAATTTTCTTTTTTGGGTCAACTGTCCCTTTAAGTTTCATTCATTCATAACAAGCATTACCAAATCCATTCCATGTATTTGTTCCTGAACACTAAAAGAGTTTTCTTTCTCCGTATTTTCATTATAATATTTTGTCTGTCATGGTGGCCTAAGCTAACCTCCAAACAGCCCTCTGTCCATATAGAATGTTATGTCTCCCCATGCCTTAATTTTACCTCGGAGTTTATCACTGGTGACCCCAGCTCAGATGTTACCGCAGGGATTCATCTGCTGGCTGCCCATAAATCAGCCGAGTGCTGGTGTCTACATCCTTATCTCTTCCAACAGTCCTCAGGGGAGGGCCCAAAGGCCGAGAAATAGATTAGCAAGCTGCTCTAAAAGCAATCTCTTCTAGCTTTTCTCGATAGTGTCGCCAGCTTGGGTTTGTCTTGGACTCTGGAATGCAATTACAGCAAATTTGGCATTATGTACCTTCTTTATGGTGATAAATACCCAAGATGCTACATGTTGCCTCTAAATAGCCCTTGCGTGAATGAAGTGCTGTCTGGGTTTTCTTTTCCTTTATGTCTTTTTAGCAGCAGAATTGCACCCCAGCTTAAAATTTACATTTCAATTGCCTTCCATTTGTATGTTTCACAATTAAGCCCATCGCTCATACACAGCAGAAAAACTAAAGTAGCACCAAGAGTATTTAGCAAGTGTAGCTCTGGTCAAGTAGAGCGAGCAATGCATAGACCTTAGTCAGTGCAGCACCATATTTAATTTCTGACAGGAATGAAAAAGAGGCTGTGAGGGATAGAAGTACAGTGTGTTTAATGGACTGTACTGTTGTTTAACAACACACTAAACAGTGGTCTGTGACCTTTATACAGCTCATGCCATTGTAAACACTGGAGGTCTATCCCTCACAACCTTGTTTTCATCCATGTTAATATTTAATATGGCATAATGAATTTCATTGTATTGAAATAAATGAGTTTGTTGTAATAAGACAAAAGGTTATAGGGATAGTTCACCCAAAAATGAAAATTACCTATTGATTTACTCACTCTCAAGCCGTCCTATATGACTTTATTCTTTCAGACAAATACAATCTGGGTTATATTAAAAATGTCCTGGCTCTTGCAAGCTTTATAATGGCAGTAAATGGTGGTCAAGATTTTGAAGCAAAATAAAGTGCATCCATCCATATTAAAAAGTACTCCACATGGCTCCGGGGGGTTAATAAAGGCCTTCTGAAGTGAAGCATTTGTTTACAGCCAAGGAAAACCAGTCTCCTCTTGGCTTATATCCTTAGACATTTTTCTTTACAAATCACCATTTTGTACTTCTAATTCATGACTGGTGTTTTGTTTTGTTTTGCCCTCTCCTCTGCGCTTCCGTGTTTGTCACTTCTCACCAGAGCTTACGCTACACCTACGTCATCCTCTGGAACACCACTTTCTCGTGAATGCACATGCGGCAGTTAGCGGAAGCTAGAGATTATCGTTTATAAAGTTTTAAATATGGATATTATTCTTACACAAACTCATTGATTCCACTCAGAAGGCCTTTGTTAACCCCCCAGAGCCGTGTAGACCACTTCTTATAATGGATGGATGCACTTTTTTGGGCTTCAAAATCTCAACCCCTATTCACTGCCATTATAAAGCCTGGAAGAGCCAGGACTTTTTTTTTTTTTTTTTTTTTAATATAACACTGATTGTATTTGTCTGAAAGAAGAAAGCCATATACACCTAGGATGGCTTGAGGGTGAGTAATCATGGGGCAATTTTCATTTTTGGGTGAACTATCACTTTAAAGACATCCAATCAATAGCCAGATAGTCACTGTTTACCTCATAGCGTATAAACTGTTTTCCTAACTTTGTTTGAATTATATTTTCTAATACATACCTCATCTTTACTTTTGATTAATATATTGAAAAATCTAAATGGACATTAACAAACAGCAAAAGGATTTTTTTAGGGTGGTGAAGTAACATTAGCATCATCCAGGACAAATCCACTCCCCTCCAGGTGGACATGTGTCTTTCTGACAAACAGCGATTCACCAGCAGTGCTGAGTGGTTTGATTAGGAGATAACTTACTCTGCAATTCAAATAATTTCCTTCTGGGAAGCAGCAGAAGCACTAATTCAATTCTCTCACCTTTACTTATTAATTTGTGTTCAATTTTTCAACAAGTTTGAGCATCTCATGTTTATTGATGCCACATTTTTTGACTCATCAGAGTAGGAGAATTAAACAGTGCAAACTCATAAGACCCATTAGGCACTGATCAAAAATAAAGAAAGTGTGTACCTCGTTTTGCTGTACGGCAATGCAAATTGGAGTGAACTGTCTCCTTATGTGCTGTGCAGTATATAAAGATGTATGTTTGCATTTGGCACTGCTGTAAAAGATTATTATGTTTCCTGTGGTTGTTTTCCCTTTTTTTATTGGATTGAGACATTTTATTTCACACACACACACACACACACACACACACACACACACACACACACACGTTTACTTAGCTATCCAAATGGGGACATTCCATAGGCTTAATGGTTTTTATACTGTACAAACCATATTTTCTATTGCCCTACACCAACCCTACACCTAAACCTACCCCTTACAGGAAACTTTCTGCATTTTTACAATTTCAAAAAAACTTTGTTTAGTTTATTTTTAAACCCGTTTTACAAATGAGGACGTCTCCAAAGGGAGGTTTTTGGAGATTTTGTCAGGTTTACCTCACTTTTGGGTACAAATTTGTCCCCAAAATATGGTTAAGTAGGTACACACACACACACACACACACACACACACACACACACACACACACACACACACACACACACACACATTTTGACCCCATCTTGCTGAGTCTCACCCTCAAATGGCCAGGTAGTCTGGGCTCAAATGAGATTAATACACACAATTAGACGACATGAGTGGCAGAGGTGAAATGTGAGGATGTGGATTCACCATTAGGAGTAATTTGTGCAAGATTACAGCCATAGGAAGCCTTGGTACAGATGGGCTTTTAATGGTCATGTGTCAGTCATTATAGAAATAACAGCTCAAAAGAAAGAGCAACTGCTAATTTGTATATGCTGTAGACAACTAATATCATTTCAGTAATATGGTTAGCCAGCTTTAACAATTGTTAATATGTTTTAAAAATACTGAGCATGTTTTGTAAGAGCAAAAACGATATTTAATGAGGCGATTGATTTGTCAAAATTTAATTAATGACACCTCATTTAGTACCAACAGCAATCGAGTTTTTCACCATCTGTATTTCCAACTCCAATTTCTGATCGACTCAAATTCAGAGAATATATTTGAATGTTGTGACCAAGGCTGCTTTGGTGGGTGTTATTATGTTAAAACATAATTTGTGATTTCAACATGTTTGCAAACAAACCAGAGAACATGTCCACCTTCATCCCATTCACACATTTTCTAACATAATGACAGTGACTTCACAGTCAACAAGTGTTATTGAGGACATTAAAAAAAATCTGCTATTGATTGATGCTTGTTTTTTCCTCTGTGTGCACTTGAATTTGATATTAAACAGCAAAACTGAAGCCCTATTTGAATGGTAATGGTTTTACATGGTGACATCATTCAGATTCAGCATTTACAGATGCTAGTCAGTGATTTTATTGCTGTCCAGATAGAAAATGTCTGTTTTTCTCCCACCACCCAGGAGAAAATTTCCAGCCAAATTGCCTACTGTTTTATGACAAGCATGTGGTAATTTAATGCTGAATGTCGAAATGGTCATTTATTAGTTTACATGGAGGAATTTATCATTTTTAAATCTGTTTTGACCACTGCTAGGTCCTGCATGGCTGTTGTTTGACACTTTTGCAGGTAAGGAATATTTGGACATTGGATGCTTGTTTCAGTGAACTTGGAAGCAATGGCCATGTATGAAATTCATGAGTCAGTTCTGAACCTGTGTTGGTTGAAGTCTTAACTTTAGAAATATTGCGGTGTGTTGTGGTTGTTAACATGAATGCAGATAGTTAAGTAAGTTTGAGTAGCTGTTGTGTCCAAACTAGAATTAGCAAATAGAGTACAAATTTAAAGATGGCCTTGCTTTTTTCTTCTGTAACCACCTTAGTTTTCCAGAATTCTGTGGTTGCATATGGTTTTCAGCAATATAAATAGATATACTCATGTGCATATAGAATGAGATTAAGCATTTATTAGAATCAGAACATCAATATTGAATAACCACATGTATACATGATGCCTGTTTTAATAATTATGTTCCTTGTCACCCAGCAAATTAATTTCTGTCTGGATAGTGGATACATGAGCTTTGTCATGGAGGAGCAATGCAAATGTTCTTTTACAGATGATACCCTGAAGGTGAGTTCATATTTACGTTTTATAGAGTAAGAGAGTAGAGTTTTTGCAAAGGAAATCCAGTGATCTGGAATTTCTTGTCAGGGAAGAAGATTTCCCAGCTCTGATTTTTCAACGGTACAAGTTGATCCTGTGAATTCAGCACATTGAGAGAAAGAAAGCTGACAGAAAGTTGCTTGATTTGTAAGTGACTTCTGTGTGTGCTGTGCTTCATACATTGATACATTATTGACAATAGATAATGGACCTTTTTTGCCTGCAAAATTTGACTAATGTAACTACACCTTGAGAAACAATTACAGGATTTATGGTATCGTGTATTAGATCCCTCCTGCAGTAGCGAGTCCCATTAGATGACTGCAGTGGGTAGCTTTAAGAATGCTGTTTTTCATTCCAATGCTCATAGTATTTGACAACCCAAAGCCCACGTATAACTGGCCAAGCTTATTGTGTTCCCTTATCAGCGGTAAATCCTGTTGTTGGGGGATTCAAGCAGATCGAGTAGATATCTTCAAAACCCACCTGAGATGAGATGTAACAAGTTTCTGTCGGGTGATTTTTAAAGTCTCTGAGTTACAGCACCTTGTCTTTATAAATCCCTTGTGTTCCAGAAAATTCCAGATTCACCTTGACAGGCAGTATCTAGTGACATTCAGATCTTGTAGAGTGTGCTTTAGTATGGCCCACCATGTCTTCTATAGAAGTGTCAGTAAGGAAGAGAGACCTGTCACACATGTGTATGTATGTGCGCAGACTCTCACACACTCACTCTTACTCAATCTCAGTGTAGTCCCCAGGGCAGCGCTGCATAGAAATAAACTTCCTGTGCACCACTGCCAGGAGTGGCGGTGGGAAGTACGCTAGAATGATCACAACATTCCTTCATCACTCTCCTCTCCAAAATCGTTCCTTTCATTAAATAACAATCTGTTATTGCTGTATTATTATTGTTATTTTAAAAATTGGAATTGATTTAGTCTTTGTACAGCTCAAAAAAGCCAACACAACAATGTCAGTGATAAAACCAGGAATGGGGAACTTACTTGGGCCACATTGTCCAGACTATGATTTTAAGCAGGCCGAGAACAATCAGAACCTTTTTTATCACCCTAAATGGAATTCTGAGGTAGAATTACATATAACTGCCATAATAGGCAGAAGTAGGCTACCGCAACTAACACGCAACATGGAGGACAAAATAGATACAAGATTGGACCTATTATTAATAATAATAATAAAAAGTTATTTTAAGGAAAACAGTGAGACAACAGCAGACGCACTATGAAAAAACAATGAGAAATGGGAAACTGAGATTATCAGACAAATCTTTTTGAATATGTATACACGGCCTTAGATTACTGTAAATCCCTTCATCTGTGAAAAGTGTAATAATAAACAAATTATTATAACAGATTGCAGACATTCTGAATATCAGTGTCAGTGAATATCCTTGCCTGAACTTGCCGGGTGCAAATTAAAAAAAAAAAAAAAAAAAAATTGATATTTTAAATTTATTTCCAAGCAGTATTCTGTTGTCCATTTTTCTTGAAATATATTATTAGCCAACTACAACTGGCTTTAATGTTGTAGAACCGGTCACTCACTGGACAAGAAGCGCTACTATGCACTGCATCCACATATCACTCAGACATCATTCTGAAATTAAAAGCTGAAGCTTAAGGCGGCAGTCCAAAACGGTGAATCTAATCAATATACAGGCAAAAGTTCAGTGTTTGTAAAAATGGTGCAGTGAGCAGCCTCTAGAGTCATCAGCTGGGCCAGTTACAGGGCTTGTGTATTATTTGTGCATTTCCTCATGCTCAGGATAGATAGATAGTTTGCTTGTTTGTTTATTTAATTGTATTTCTATGTTAATTTATTTTGAGATTAGCTATTTGTTCCTGTGTTAAATTTCCCTACCCACCTGTCTTAAGTTAACCTGGGACGTCTACTGGTGTCGTTTACGCTGGGATGTCTGCTGACAATGTTTACCCAAAGCGTCTACTGGCGACACTTACAAATTTATACTCTAGCGTGTCTACTGATGTCGTTTGCGGAGTCAGACAATGTCTTGCCGCTTTTGAACACTATCACATTGGATTAAGATGTTTAGTGCTCCACTACCCAGACCCAATGCCTTAGAATATGCTTTTTTTTCCCACGGCCAATAGGACGTCATATCAATCACAGAAAATCCTCCAGACAAAAAGAGTACAACAGTTTATGTAGAATAGGTGCATGGCAAAGATGACACGAATCATTATCCCTTCCTTCACATTCTAACAAGGTAAACAGACAGAGAGCAGTGGATTGTTTTAATCATTTTTTTATTATTATTTTTTTTTCCATTTATGATGATCTACAGTAT
Source organism: Tor tambroides (assembly GCA_021397915.2). Taxonomy (NCBI): domain Eukaryota; kingdom Metazoa; phylum Chordata; class Actinopteri; order Cypriniformes; family Cyprinidae; genus Tor; species Tor tambroides. The sequence continues at coordinate 21,624 of JAFVLL020001062.1, read as the reverse complement.
GTAATATAGCCTACTTGCCATCAAATGGTTGATGAGCAGAAGAAAATCAGATGAGCAGAAACGCTAAACACATATTGTGCTGGGTTACCTGGAGTTTAGCAAGGTTTTTTTTTTGTTTGTTTTTTTTTGGTGGAAATTCTCAAATCTCTTGTAAATTATTACAAGGCGAACTTAGAAGTTATCTCTTTCCCCCTGCCTCAACATCTTAAATGCTTATTTCATCACTCAGGTACATTAATTTTACTTCATACAGTGCAACACATCTAAAACCTTTGTGCAGCTTCTGGCCATTTTATTTTCTACAGTGGATGGTTTGCTAATAGAAATAACTAAATGCAGTAATTAGCATGGAATTGTTTTTCTACCATTATACCATATTTGTGTCCCACTATTAGATTTTAAGTTACATTGCTGTTTCAATACAAAGTGTACATACATTCCTGAAAATGATATTGGATAAACAAAGAATTGGCCATGCCTGCGATAATTGCTGTGACCCAGTCAGAATGCTAAGTCTGTCTTAATAATGATAACATTCAATGCTAGTGTGCTTTTTGGTAAGGGTGTCGCCTCAGTGACAGATGTTTTTTTTTTATTTATTTATTTATTATAGACAGACATGGATGGATTTCTCTTTGTGTTCAAACCTATGACCCCAGCAGGATACTTCCACAGAAGCACAGCTCTATCTGGCTGTAAAGTCCAGTAATTTGCCAGCCTTTTCATCAGGGTCCACTCACAGTGTTGCCCACGCACCACTAGATCTGCTGCTCCAGATGTAGAGCCAGATGTGAATGTCTATAGTGTATACAGTAAGTGGATTGGGAGAGTGAGCCTGACAGTTCATAAGCCCTACTGCATATTTTTTAATTCGAGATAAATGCACAAAAATAAATACCTAGCAAGGTTTGAAGTCATTGCTCAGCCATTTTCATGTTCTCCTTCACTGTCCCTCTTTAAAGTCTTTGTCCATAAGGGGTCATTTACACAAGATGCATTTTTGCATTCCATCTGTGCTGTTTTTTTTTTAGTTTAAGTAGGTGTCTACATACTATGTAGCAACACTGCATAGCACACAAATAATGCATTGAATGAGAGACACAACTCATTCCAATAGTTTAATGTTAGCATGTTGCTAAACTAAGGATGTGATACCCTGTAGGTGATAAATGATTCCAGTTGAGTTCATTGCTAGAATAAGCTGAGTATGTGATACTCTAAAGGCCCATTTAGACTAAGAATGATAACTACAATGATAACTATATTAGTTCCCACACCAATGTGCAATGACATTCTGTTTATACACAGCATTTATGTTGTCTGCCACTTTAAATTCTCTAGCTCTTTAAAGTCAGGTGGATTCTGATTGGCTGAAAGTGATTCCAATTAATTGGACTTTACCTCATCTTCCATTGTGGTTTATTAATTTTTCACTAAGTTCATTGCAGTGCATTATTGGATAGCCTTTTCAATGAAGGATACATGCAAAATATTTCAAAATGTGGCTACGTATATATTTACTTTAGATCATGCTCTTTGTGAATGGTCCTTGTTATCAGTCTCCATTCAATACTGTATTATCACTGGGACTGGAGTTAAAAGGTAAACCATTCCAGTTCCACTCATACACTTAATGGCGGATTTATTTTGTACAGTAATCCATCTTCAGACCTCCATTAAATCTAATTTTACAGTCCGTACTTGGATAGGTTTGCTTTATTCAGGGCTATTCAGTTTAAGATGGCTCCCTGGTTGGGTGTCTGGCTCAACCCCAAATCCATTGCCTTGACAACAGTAACTTGCACCAGTCACAGAATGTCTGCCAAGCTAAACTCAAATAAATAAAAGCTACTAGCAGGGACACCACAGGAGTGTTCCATCTGTGTTTTGTTAATTGATACTCTTAGTTAGTGAGGATCAACAATGGTATGACCACATCCTCCTCACCTTGAGGGCGGTCTTGGACCAGTTTCAATAACTCTTCTACAGTACTGTATATAGTCAGGTTTAGTGTCTATGTGTCTCTCCTGTCTGAGGGCTACTTTCTTTGAGTCTCTCTCAAAAAAAAAAAAAATTTTAATTCATATAATCTTTGGCACCTCATTACCTCGAAAAGTGTTAACAGTAATGTTCTCTGCGCCTCAATTGAAAGAAGCTCATTTTACTCAAGTTTTGTGACTTCCTCTCATTAATGGAGTAGTCTTGAGTACATCCTGAGGGTTTTGTTATACAATGAAACATGGGCTTTATATTGAAGTGCAGATTGGTTTGTAGGGGATGCTTGTACCTGTCACTCAGACAAATGACTTGTCTCCTCCGGATCAGCCTGATGCACATTATAGCCCATTCACAGCATCTGATAATGCCCTTGAAACTGCCAGCCATCAGCTTTAATGTGCCACGCGAAAAACGAGCAGGCATTTGAGTGCGTGTTTGTACGTGTTTATGTATTATTGTGAATGTTTTTTGGAGAGGTGTGTAGATCTGAAAGGTCTGGGGAGTGGGAAGGTTCTGTAGAAATATGTTGTGACAAACACTTTCATGCAGAACCGGTTGTTTTGTGCGTGAAGCTCACCGGCGTGACAGATTCTTTGAGCTGTAGGTCACGATTAGGCCAACGGTCTAATAAACCGTAATCACACACGAGGAGCTCAAGGAGTCACAATATTCCTAATGCTGTCATTTATAGACTGGGTTGAGGTCACTGACAGTGACGGGGAACTGTTCACCAGCGGGAGATTATGGGAGTCATTTACCTTGAGCTTGACGGTGCCAGTGGTTTAACCTAAAGCCTCCAATCCAATTAGAGTCGGATGCTCAGCCTAGATCTGCCACACACAGACCTCTCGGTGACCTACATATTATAGGCTGTGCAGGGTTATGTTCATTTTAAATCTAATGTGATTAAATGCATCTACAGCATACAGGACTAGCTGCAGGTGGGTTTGAGCAGTTGCCAGCCGTTCTGCATAAGAGAGCAGTTGCTGGCTCCACAGCAGCAGTCAGTCTTAAATAGCTGCTTTCACATGCAGTTCTTTTTTTAAATAGGAGTAACATTGTGTTCTTTAACTAACTCCTTTGAAGTTTGAGAACTTGCACCCATATTTTGTATTTCAATTGCTTGTAAAGCTGATGTATGAATTTGGATAGTTCAGAGTCATACCTGTTAGCAAATACAGCTGTCATTCCTAAACATTGACAGTGTGAGGGTGTTTCTTCATGCATTTTTGTGTTTTCTTTGTTGATTTTCTTTCTTCTTTTTGTTGAAGGTCACATTAAAATTCACTTTGCAATGCCTCATAATTAATTTTTGCTACTTTACTTACAAAGTAGCAAACTTTGTTCCAGAGCCCAACTTTCTTAAAATGTGAAAATCCATCAGATGAACATGAATTACATTTTAAAACTATGATAATCTAAATAAAGAAAATAAAATAGTAATAAAGGTTTGCTTATTTGTTTACCAATGATATTGAACTATATTTACTTATTTTATCTTATCACCCTTTTATTTTGTCAATCATGCAAAAAATGTGAAAATGCATAATTTGAAATGTGGTAGAATGTGATAGAAATGACAAATTTCCATTGCTTTAGGGAAAAAATATGTATATAAACTGTAGTATGTATATAAACTCTAAAAATAGAGTGTATTATTTGTAAGTCCACATGGTCAAAAGCGGAACACCTGCAAACAATGGATTTTTTAATTTACTTTAAGGATCTGTGGATGATTATACATTTGTAAACCAAAATGTGAGATTTGTGAGACTTCCTCATAATGTCTTCAAAGTCAGTGCAGCTACATAGCCTGAAGTGATAAATGAAGTTCAGAAGCATTTGTTGTGTTTCCATGTGCTGTAATGTTCAGTATTTTGTGCTCTTCAACTTCTTGCGTCTGCCTACCTTAACCCTACTGACCTTACACCCTGCCTCATTTCTTTTATTTGTACCTTTCAGGTTTATGTTGACCTTTTGAAGAGTGTCTGAAATGTCAGCGGTGTGTAGACTGTCTGCAGTCTCAATATATGGTGGCATTTCCGCTGATGGTATCGGGGACTGTGCTGTTGCCGGCTATTTCAATTTTAACTGCTGTGATTGAGCTTAAGGGAGTTTTTTTCCCCCACTCCTTTCTTTTCTCTGCCTCTCTAGCCAACGGTCTTGCCGTCTTACTGAATTTTGGGGGAAAAAAAGGCCCCTTCAATATTTTAGTCTTTGCAAGCAACAATGGATCTAAGCTTTTCATTTATTGGTACAGAAGTCTATAAAGGCTGAGGCATCTTTGGTCTTTTGTAAAGTGTTCACATGGATGAGTAGACCTGAACCCTCCAACCCTCCAACCCCTAATTTCTCTGAAACTAGACAATTTCTTTTGAAGCAGAAAATGTGAAGCATGGCTGTGTCCATCTGGTGGATATCTGTCAGCGCTCGACATGTTTACATCGAGACATGATTTAGAGAATCCTGAGTTTGTTTGGCTTCGCACAGTGAATTGTTTGCTTTGGGTATTGAATAATGAAGCATTCTAATGGGAGCAGCTGTCAGATTGGATCTTAATGTTGTCAAATACACAGAATACAAAAGAATCCGATATCAGCATGGTGAATGGAAGCAGCTGTGCGTGAGATGGTTGGCTTGGGGAAAAAAGATTTTAGTCAAAGATAAGGCTGGTCCCAAATGTATGGAGACTGTATTAATGTAGCTTATTTTTCCTTTGGCAACACGGATACAGTGTTTATTAAAAAATAGCCTGTAGTAAAGCAACAAAATAAATCCGCCTGAAAGAACCTCAAGGTTTTTATTTTATTATTTGACAAACCTACTGAGGACAAGATAGTAGTTCTTCTTTTTTTACAGTTTACAGAGCCTCATGTTGTCACAAAGACAGGTGTGATATTTCAGGACACGTAATTCAATAGCATCTGCCAGGTGAAGAAGATATTTTCTGAGTGTCATTCCATAAGAAATAGCTCACAGCACTTTTAGGTGGAATACATTTTATTTTAATAAGGTTTTTTAATTATTTTGTCATTTCTGAGCATGTCATGTCTTTTGTCTAATTATATTTAAACAGAAAATTATCCTATAATATCTAGTACTTTATTACTATGCGTGTAAAGCCTAGTTAATATTCGCCGTCACTTCTGCCCATGACAGTGCACTCATTTCTAATGACAGCTCAGAGTCCGTATCATGCAACACCTGTCACAAACCTGCAAGACTTGCTATCTGTTAGACCCTGGTAGCAAACTCAACACCTCCTCACTTCTTTTGACAGGTTCCAACTCACCAGTTTAGCTCTTCACAAAGCCTTCAGCTTGAATATTCTTGAGATTTCTTAATAGAAAGAATAGCAATTACAATATGAATGATCATCTCCAAACAGGTGGATAGGTTTCAGTAGTTATGTATTGTTTCATTTAAATATGCTTGAGGTGCTTGCATTATTAATGGTTGTAGAAATTGTCAACAGGAATGGAATAGATTTTTTTTTTTCTACTTATTGGGGGGAGGAAAAAAAAAAACTTGTTGCTTCATCAATTTTGTCAGCCATGTTGAATTTAGTTGTCGTCAAACACAATAATACTGTATGTAAAGAGGACGGTCGTGAAGAATCATGGGTAAGAACTAAAGATAATCACCGGTGTTTTGGATTTAACATCACATCCTGAATGGGTCATTCATTTTAATGATGTAGCAGACAACATGAATCAGGCAATTGAAATTGGAGTAATTTCTTTGCTAGGGAATGATAGTATAAAGTTCAGTATTAACATATGCTATTGGAATATTTCGGACAAAACTGAGACATTTTTAAACAAGGAACTACTTTACAGGATCTCATTTATTGTTAATTAATCATGGATAATGTTCAGTATGCTGCTGAGTGACAGTGATCTGGAATAAATAACTTGTGTACAGTATTTGTACATGAATTGTTAAAAAGTACTATTTGATCATATTTCAGATTGATTAATGGCAATAATACAGCTTAATCCAGTAGGCCTATACAGTAAACCTCTCCCTGTATCCTTTGCTGCATTTACTTCCTGCCTGATTGTTCATACCCAACAGAAGAGACTCGCGCCCCACACACTCATCCCCTGAGATCTGCAAGTCTGTACCACTACCGCTGGTTAAGCTTTTACACCACTTAATGAGATGGAAAGGGTTTGAGAGGGAGAGAGCCAGGAGACATCGACTTTCATCAAGGCCTTGTTTTACATTTGGAATTATGATGAGCACAGAAAGGCAGGAGATAAACTATTTTGTACATAAATGCAATATTTAGATGATGGCGGTTATTCTCAACCCACCAAGACCAAGACCGAGTAGGATTCTTTCGACTGAAAAAAACTTTGAGTGTAAATAACATTAGATTTGCCATGGGCATAAATTTCACAGTCGCTAATGAGCTTAAAATGTACGGTGGCTGCAAAATGTATTTGGACACTTAAGCCGCATGAATGTCATTACATTAGACAAACAAAATATCAAACCAAATAGTATTTGTTTTACAATAAAGATAGCACAAAAAACTTTTCAAGCAAAACATTTTTTTTTTTTTTTTGCATTTATTTTATGTCTAATGCAGTTAAGTTCATACAGTATTAAGCTTATGTCTATATACATTTAAGGAGACACTGAATCTTTAGGTTTCCTTTGTCTCCCTGTGAAAGTGTTTGGTTGTACCTGATGATAAAAGCTGATGTCGGACGTGTTGGCATTCAGGTAGTCTCTTGCACACTCATGAATATTCCTGAGGGAGTGACTGGAGGGACTGCTTGTCCAAGGTAAGAGTGACAAGGAGAGGGATTTAGTGCTGACGGGCTATTTCGCTGCCACAGACCAGATCAATAAGGATTCTGCTGTTACTTGTTTGCCATCACACACGCTCATGCAGAGAGAGAGAGGAGAGAGATTCAAAATTATATATATATTCTCATTCTTGTACTTTCTGGGGGCTTTATTTTCCATCGACATTCAATAAGGGTAACTGAACCTAAACTCTTAACAAAGCTATCACACAATTCCAGTACATACCTGCCGGTGCATGTGTTGCAACTGGATACGTGCCGTCCTGAACCAGAACCCAGCCTGGCAAGGTCGCCTGTGCCCATCTGTCACCTAACTATAGTTACCAAGTTGCAACCAGAGTAGGTTCACTGTCTCCTTGTGCCCTTGTCTCTGTGGCAGGTGACACAGGTGGGGAAAGAACACAACAAATATGTGCCTTTAAAGCCCTAAACACAAAATTTTCGGCTGTCCCAGACGAAAGATTGGCATCGTGAAACAATCGTGGCCAATCAGAAATCGCCGCGATTGCTTCACGATGCCAGTCTTTCGTCTGGGACAGCCGAAAATCATGCAGTGTGTTTCGGGCTTAACAGGTATATGAAAATTCTTTGTAGAATATTTATGTTGCTGTTTTCCTTTCAATAGGCCGTAAAGCTCCAAAAATGACAAATTGCACAGTAAACACTGTCTATTCAAATTCTGTACTGTATTACAAGGATTCCGAAGCGTTTACATGTGCCTTTCATGAAGCATTTACATATTTTCAAAATGGCATCTTAGAAATAAAGGTTCTTTCTTGGTATCTGTTGTTCCATGAATGGAACATTTTCACTGCACAGTGGCAAGAAGGTTCTTCAGATTAATGCAAATTGTTCATTTAAGAACCATTCACTGAAGGTTGCTTTGGGGAACCAAAAATGGTTCTATGATATTTTGGAACCTTCCTTTTTAAAGGAATACTACACCAAGAAATGAAATTTTGTCATCATTTACTCACCCTCACGTCGTTCCAAACCTGTATGAGTTTCTTTCTTATGTTGAACATTAAAGAAGATATTTTGAAGAATGCTGTTAATCAAACAGTTGATGGTCCCCATTAGGGCCTTTCGCACCGCAGGAACCTTTTCATACCCGAACTAATTGTGGAACTACCCATTTTTTGGCATGTTTGCACCGCGGGAACAAGGAATGATTTTAGTTCCAGGAACTGCGTTTGGATGAACTAAATTAGCTCCTACTTCAGAGTAGGGTCTAAAACAGTTCTAGGAACTATCCGTGACGTAAGTGTACGCTGATTGGCTAAACGTGTACGAAAACGCCCTCACCCGCCATGATTTAAAACACCTTGTAAACATATACTGCGTAAACATTGTATCATACTGAGAGCATTTATAAACGCCATTTACCTGAAGACTTCTTCTTTGGTGATTTGTGCTTCTATCAGCCTCAATGAAATGTAGCACTGCAAGTTGTCATTGGAGATTCTTAGTCCTCCTTTCCGTTCTTTCAATCGCTTGACGTAGATTGAGAGTTGCTCTCTCTGTTGTCTAGAGAAGAAACAGCACCTTGTAGTTTTGGAACAAATTGAATGAAGTAACTGAAGAATTTTTGGGTGAAGTATTCCTTCAAAGATTAGAAACACCAGAACTGAGTAACTCATTCTCTTCGTCACTAAAAGCCATAACACTGACTTGCCCAAATGTTCAAAGCAAACAACACAAAAGAGCAATCTAACCTTCAGAATCCTTTATGATGCAACATCTGAGTTAAGTGAAGATCCACAGTACAGCTTGGTGTGTCAGATCTCTCATTCAGAGCTCTAAGAGGGAATAGCTAATGGTACTGTGGTTTAACCCTCTCTTTGCTCTCTTTGAGAAACAGTCAGTGTGTGCATGAGCAAAAACTACTTGTTTAATCTCGCAATGAGTATTTCATGAAATCATGAATAAATTGTACTTTTGCATTTATTTCAAAGAGTCTGAGTTCAGCTGGCAATTTAAGCGATCCTACAGATTCCTCTAATGGCAAATACACTTACAAAAAACGAGAGTGGAAGCAGGCAGCTTAGTTTAAAATAAGAAGATGTTTTGGAAAAGCTTGATGTGTTAGGCTTAGAAGTATGGAAAGCCTGCTTTGTGTATGTTTGCAACTTTGCAATTGAAATGAGATGTGTAATTGAAAGACAGCGGTGAACATAGTCAGTCCCTTAGACCATTGACCACAGTTTGCAAGGTCAATACTAAACACCTTTTGAACGGACAAGCAAAACCAAACCCTGCTACTTCTCCAGCCCGGCTCTGACATATTGATTTGCTCATATAAGACCTGTCCTTTAGTGAGGAGTGGGCTGCTAAGTGTTTGCTGTTACTTCACTCCTGAAGGATGAGCCTAGGATCTTCTGTTTGTACTAAGAGGCATCACTGTCAGTGTAGAGGGGAAAATAAGCTCGTTTGAGGAGGGATGGTCCCGTTTCCCTGTGTTTGCTGAAGATACACACTCCTAGAGTCCTCAGAGCATACATCTGTGTGTACAAACACATTCACATCATCTGAAATCCTAAAACTGTTTGTGCCTCACGGCTTTTCAAAGCCTGGCTCTTCAAAGCACTGATTCAAATATTCAAACTTTCTAAACCTAGTAACTGAATGGCATTGTATGTACTGTAGATTATAATTACAGAAGGATTCTTGTCTGTGTATTGACGCGCGGCTTTTGCTCGGGTCACTTTTTATACCCTTGCGGTTATTTGACACAGATTAAATGGCAAGAGAAGTAGCAAGTTTTCTGGCAGTTCTTTAGAAGGCTCCCTATCTCTCTGTCTGTTGTGATGTTTTCCCCCTCGGCAGTCGCACTTTTCCTTTTCATCTCTTCATCATTCACTTGTTTATATTGCTGTCTGTTTCATCCAGAGCTACTGGGAACAGATCACATCATATTTCACTCATTACGATATTCCCGCTTTCCCCTCCAAAGGTTATCTTGCTCTTCCCGCAACCACTTCCTCTTCCCACATATTATCTCGTTAGCTACATAGAAAAGGGCAAAGGTCATGTGTGCCATATTACTTGAGCACAGTACTTCCTGTCTGTCTGTCTGTCTGTCAAGATGTCTATTCGTCTGTCTGTCTGTCTGTCTGACAGTATAATGATCTGTCTGTTGTTTCTCCCTGTCTGTCCCTCTATCTATCCATCTATCCAAAGTATCTATCTGTCGGTCTGCCCTATTATATAGTTTTTGATTCATTGAATTATATAGACCTATATAACTTTGGCTTTTACACTTTGCCTTGTTTTAAAGGGCACCTATTATGCCCCTTTTTACCAAATGTAACATTGGTCTTGTGTGTCCCCAGAATGTGTCTGTGAATACCCAACAGATCATTTATTACAACAGCTGGAAAATGTCATTTTTGGGGTGTGTCTAAAAATGTGCTGATTTGGAGTGTATTGCTTTAAATGCAAATGAGCTGCATATTCCCACCCCGTCTCCAGAAGAGGGCATCGCGTATACGTCTCTCTGCATTGCATATCTACAGCAATAAACAGCCAGTAGAAGCAACATAACTGAGAGCGAGAGAACCGGTATTTAGCCGTACATATGGGAAGCCCAATGCACTGAGGGACGAAACAGTGTGATGTTACAGAGCTTGCGCCGTGCTGACCTGTCATCGGCGCGTATCAGTTGACCGAGCCGTGCGACCGTGCTACTGAACAAATCTTGTGCTACGAACAGCGCAAACTAATTTCACAAGCACTGCGCTGATCAGTAAAAAATAATGGTTAAAATATGGTTAAAACGCTAAGCACTATAACAACATGACATTCACAAAGGAGTCTGGAGTGATACACGTATTTAGGTCGATTTTGAGGCGCATTACCTTGAAAAATGAAAGTAATCCACTGCGTCCTCAGCAGCTCAAATGTCGGGAGAAAAGACTCTTATGTTCAGTCTTATACCCTCACCAAAAAGTAGTATACTTCAAGTTTATTTTATTAAGTATACTTAAGTAAAGTTCAAGTATATTTTTAAGTATACTTTATGTAGTAAGTATACAAATATCAGTGTACTATTAGTATACTTGTAAGTGTACTATTTCAAGACTCCTTGGGACTAAATTGGCCCACTTTCTAGTATATAAAAGTATACTTGTAAGTATACTTTAAGTAAAACAGTAGTAAACTCTGAGTACACAACTAGTTTACATCAATGTTTTTAGCTTGTACTGCAACTATACTAAACGTGAACTTATAGATATACTGATAGTTTACTAATTAAATACTTGTATTAGCATTTTTAGTACACTTTGAAGTATAGTACTAGTTTAGTAGTCTTATACTGCAAGTATACTCGTAAGTTTTCTTTAAGTGAACTTTACATCATACTTTTAGTATACTACTATGTCCCTATTTAGGTATTAATTTGTATATATATGAATATCTGAACATACAAAGCATCAAAAGAACAGAGTATCTTTTTGTAAACAAAAATATTTTATTCTAGCTTCATGCATTCTTTTTTAAACACTTGAATGTGGTTAAGTTTCATAAATAAAAAATAAAGAAATAACATTTTGAACAAAAAGCTGAAAAAAGACTATGAATTAGATTTAGAATGATAGTCGATCAGCACCCTAAAACTTGACAGTCATTATTACCTCTTCATTGGTCGACATTTTATTCCATAACGTTACACAGTTTTGATGCTGTTTTATGTCTGATGATCCTGTTAGATTACATGTGGAAGCATCTGTTGTTTCGATTTGTTGTTTTGTGTTTTTTTGGAAATTCTGTACAGAAGATGTGTACTAGCGCCCCCTACCGTATAACAATGAAAACACAGATTCTAGGAGCACAAGTATAGCGCAAATATATTTAGACTTTTTCCAAGTATAAGTCAAGTATACTTAAATTTCATTTTAAGTATGTTTCTGAGAAGTACATAAAGCCCATTTCTGAGAAGAACATAAAACCCATTTCTGAGAAGTACACAAGAAGTAGACTAAAAGCATACTTTCCTATTTGTCAGTTTAAAAGAAGTATACTAATAGCACACTTGAATAAACTTCTTTTTCGGAAGGGTATCCAAACACAGAGCACCGGGATTGCTTGCGAGACATTGTTGACATTATACTGTATCTACTCGAGCGTAGAGAACATGGAGGACAGCGTACAACCGCTGAAGGTAGAAACTATAGCAATGCAGGGCTGTAAATCAACCCCCATGGCCCGGCCCTCCGAAGTGTGACGTCACACAGGGAGAGAATCAAAACGGCAGGCCTAGTGAGACTTGGTTTGAAGATGATTAAAAAATGAGGAGTGGGTAGATTGTTATCATTGTGGGGTGGTCGTGTTCACACACTGCCAACACACATTTATGTTCAAACACCATGTAAAAGTGGATTTTGCATAATAGGTGCGCTTTATAAAAAAAAAAAAAAAAAAAAAAATATAGTGATGCATTGGTGACCCATACTTGAAATTGGTCCTCTGCATTTAACCCATCCAAGTGCATGCACACAGTAGTGAACATACACCCAGAGCAGTGGGCAGCCAATGTTCCAGCGCCCAGGGGCAGAGCTGGGGTTTGGTGCCTTGCTCAAGGGCACCTCAGTCATGGTACTGCTGGTGCGGGAATCGAACTGGCGACCTTCTGATTACAAGCCCGACTCTCTAACCATTAGGCCACGACTTCCCTAAAGGCAGGGTATGCAATTTTTCAAAAACGTTTTAGAAAACTGAGTCGGGGCCAAGTACCAAAACAAACGTGTATCCAATCAGCAGTAAGGGGTGTGTCTACTCGTGATGTGGAGGAGAGAGCGTTCAGTGAACAGCCGAGCGACAGAAAGATAGAGATGGCGGATAAAAAAACAAAAAGAGGAAAGCGACTGCGGAAAGATAAGGCAAGAAGTAGGACCCGTGTAAATATTGGATCAGCTTTCCAGCGCTGGAGAGAACTCAAGGACCGGAAGGCCGAAAGGTCGGACGCCTAGGTTGCTTTGTTTCTTCTCGATAGGTGAGTAACACCGTGTCTACAATGGATGCGCCGCGACGCAACAGCTAAAGTCTGCCTACACTGGATGCGTGTATTTCAGCCGAGAATGTAGTTGTTTAAAACTCAAATCTGCAGTTTATTTAGAAAAACAACACCTATTTGAAAATGTGCTTTGCCGATTTCGGAGACGTGAGCTCCACACGATCACCGGGCTCTCAGTGCTCATGTACCCCGACGAGAGGAGCATAACCTCAGCTAGTCCTTCTGACATTTCCCACTGGCTCTGATGTCTCTGTAGTGGTTAAACATAAGATATAATTCGTTTTGGGTAAATCAAACAGGTAATCTTTGGTCTTTATTCTATTGTTCTATTAATATGTTTAAATGAAAATGAAAAGAGGCAGTGGTGTTTGATAAATTTCGTCTGTAAATACAGTGAGGAAGATTGCACCAGCCAAGGCAAGCTGACTGATGTTATCAAGTACGCTGCTCTTTGCAGAATTACCGGACTTGCGTCGTTCCTCCGCGGGAGTTCACACTCCAGAGTCTAACTCGTGAAGTCTGAACTACCAAGGATGCTAGTCCGAAATTTGCGTACTTGGTATTAAGAAACACGCCCAGACCTAACGTTACGTCACCAGACCATTTGCCTAATCTTCTCGGTAGTTTAGACGGTGATGGAAACGCAGACAGCAACAGGTCTGGGGGAAAAAAAGTTCCTGGGACATATTGTTCCAGGTAATTTCGGTGGAAAAGCGGCTTATGTTTCACAGAACTAATCGTTGTCTGGGTTGCGTAGGCTATGTATATGTGGGCGGATCTATCAAAATAGGGGCGAGACCCTTTTGGGGTGTTTGTTTTTGTGTTTGTTTTGGTGATTTCAAATATCAACACTGGCTTCCAGAAATTGCTTACCCTGCCTTTAAATGTTGGTTTTACAAACTTTCCATTTAAAATTTCTCAATTTTCATCAATAGATTTCAGTAACATTTCATAATATGGTATTCACAGCATATTTACATAAGTACTGAGACAAATGCTAATGAGACAAATACTAATGCACTACACGCACTTACTGTATAATTATTTTGTAGAGCTTGTGTAGGAGATTTTCTAGAATTTCACATGTGACACAACTACATGACTTTGTAAGGGTCTGAAACAGCTCGTGAGTTAATTAGTATGGGGTAATTAGAGCGGCAGAAGACACCGTTCTTCATCTGCAGAAAACACACGGCAAGGACATTTGAAGGACTTGTGGCCGGTTTACACAGAGCATGTATTTGGGTTCCACTGCACTGCTTTTTAATTATTTTTGTGCAAGATGGATGTTTTGTACTATTGTCTTGTGTCTTATGGTTTTTTCAGCATCTTGTGTTGGTAAGCATAAGAACATGTTAAGTGTGAACAGCCCCTTAAGGTACAGTAACTTGATACAGTGTAAATGATCCAGACTGCAGTGGTGTGTTTGGTCATCAATGAACCCGAGAGAGTCCACATTACACCTTTCTTCATATCACTCTATTGCACAGCAGTAGCTGCCAGCATCAAGTTAGAGGCACTGATATTTGCACGTAAAACAGCCGCCAGATCTGCACCCGTCTCACTGCGAACCTGTGTTTCATCCAAATGTTTAGTTGGTGAATGCCACCAAATTGGATCCACAAAATCACTTTTACTGCACCTCAGAGGAATGATCCATGTTACCTCCAAAATTTAATTTTTAGCATTCCTCATTTGCAAGTCACTTTGGATAAAAGCAACTACTGAATGCATAAATGTAACTTAAAAAAAAACAGACAGAACATTAAAGTAATTTAGAGTTTTAATATAAAAAAAATTTGCTAAGTATTTGAAAATAGATTTTAATTAAATAGTCTTTTCCATAAAAGTTTTTGTCTCAAGGTCCAGGTTTATAATACTTGAAAAACTTTATTTATTTATTTTGTAGCATTTGATTTATTTGTTCACAAAATAAATCACTTTTGGAAGCTCTTGTTGTAACGAAGAGATGAGGCAGAGAGAGAATCCACTTGCACACACAACTTTAATTAAGAAAATACAAAACAATGAGATAATCCATACGGCAGGAACCAGGAACTTCCAGGGAACATCAACAGGGAGCATCAACAACGACCAGCCACCACAAGTGAAAACCAAGCCGTTTAAATACACACAGACAAGCTCAACGAGATAACAAGGGGGTGTGGGCAGTTGTCATAGGAACACACAAGGGTAACTATGGGAACAAACAAGCAGACTAAGGAAACAAGAAAGAAACTCAGGAAGTGAAGACAGAAACACTGGGCACAGAACCACTTCAAAATAAAAGCCCACAGCATAACACGGAAGACAGAACAGGGATCGTGACACTTGTACTGATATTCATTTCAGTGGTTTACTTAAAAAAAAAAAAATTAAAATTAAAAAAAAGCCACCAGGGCTGATGTTAAAGGGATAGTTCACCCAAAAATACTGATTTTGTTTTTTACAAAAGAAGATATTTGGAAGAATGTTGATAGGCAGTCAGTATGCAAAACAATTTGTGTTCAACAGAACAAAGAAATTCAGATAGGAAAAGTTAATGTGACTGCTGACAGTTCACCTTTTTAAATAAATTGTATTAAAATAGAAAACATTTTTAAAAAATGTGATGCATAATTTCATATGATTAAAAAAAAAATTACATTTATTTATTTTAAATATGTCTCTTAAGATGCGTCTTTTTCCAATGTAAAGATGGCTCTAAATAAGCAATTCTTATCTGAATTTAATTTCCTCCAAACTCCGGAGTGACTACTAGGCCGTCCAATACTCCAGTGACTTATTTCAATGACTTTTTATCTCACAGAGAGCGTTTGTGACTTCTGTGGCTTACCGTAACAGCAGAGCATATGTTAAAATGAGATCAGGAGAAGCTCTTTGCTTGTTGTGCAGTTTGGCTCATTGTTTGAGTACGGCTCTGCCATTCTAATGTAACATTGGATAACACGTCTCCCATTGCTCTCTTGCATTCAGCTGATGGCACACTATTCTGAGAAGTGCGTTCTTTTACAAAGAGCTGCTAGGGAAAGTGTTGAATGGTGGATGAGATCCAAATACTCACACTACTGTATTTCTAGTATGAAGATCTCATTCTATCATACAAACAAAGCACACACCTACGCGATGCTTCGCTTACACCACAAAAATGCTTTTTGAGCACCTGGTGAAGAACATTTTTGAATGAGATCGCACAGAAACCTCATCTCACCATGAAACCTACTTAAGCTGAATCGGTTTGTTTCCAGATGTATGTAAGAGCAAGCCTTATCTATCCTTTCTACATCTGGAGTGCTCGTGTTTCTCTCATGGTTACACATGTTCTCCTATGTTTCTTCCCCTTCAGAAGAGCAATTACTGTCAGTACGCCTGCTGGCTCTATCCACACCTGTCCCTGCTTCTCCGAAGCTTCCCCTCTCCTGACACAACCTTGTGTAATTACCCAGCAAAGGATTCAGGCTCCTGCCTCCACACCACCATCGCCGCCAGCCTTCTCGCTGTTTCAATTTTAATTGAATCTCAAGTGCTGATTGTGAAAGGTGACTAGCTTTTAAAGTGCTCGGGGTCTTTCAGACATATCGTTTTTTTTTTTGTTTTTTTTTTTGGAGGCATGGGGAGAGGGGATGAAACTGAGAGGGAGGTTTTTGGTATAAAGGACACTAGTGTTTTGGTGGTCTTTTCTTTGGTCTGGTTTTAATGCAGTGTCTTCAGGCATTTAACTCTTAATGAACATTGCTGGATTGTTAACCATTTTGAATTGTCACATTAAAGTGATTAGCATTCAAATTGAATTATTTAGCCTTAATAACATGTTTGTACTCCCAGCTGTACTCTGTACGCCATGAAAACAATGAATGCTCATTATCAGTTAAGTGAGGCGGTATTAATTCAAGGTTTACCCTTAGGCTACTGTTTCTCTGTATCAATTTAGATTTATTGTTTGGTTCACTTCCTACTTCTCCTTTTTTAATGTTTCAGCTGAAATTATCTTAAGCTTTATGTTGTTCCAGGGTAGTCATTTCTGGGTATTCTTTGCATACAAATCTTACTCCAAATTTCCATTTGTTCAATAACGGGGTAATGTTTCTTTTCTTTTTTTTGGCCAAACAAGTTAACCAGTTTCATTGGTTTTCTCAATCTGTAAGGTCACGGTTAGGGTGTTGTATAAGCAATTGACATAGTTGATGATTGACACGAACAGTTACATGTTTATAATTGGCAGTGGGCAGGGTTTGTGCTTAACTGGTTTGAAAAAAAAAAAAATATCATGCCTCATGCATTCAAAAATCATGCATCATGCATTCAAATTTCACCCCAATTGCTTGAGTTTTAAATAAGAAAGGTTTTGGAACATATGCATTCCAGTTACATTTATTACAGATCCACTGTCTAACTGAATTGCAATATTAGTCTTTCTCAGCGCAAGAAAGAGGACACTACTCCTTACACGAACACACCTGCAACAAATCTGTTGAGTCAACACATTGGGGATTGTGTTGCATCAGTATTCAGCCACGTTACGTTTAAATTCTAGAAGCATTTTTGTTAGGTATCATGAGAGACAGAAGCAAAGCAATTACCTTTGACCTAAGAGGACATTTGCATATATATTTAAGCTGTAATTGTGCTCTCTGAATCTTTATATTGTGATTGTGATTAAACTGTCTAGTAACACTTGTGGTCTTCACTTGATACACACAAGATGCTGACTGCACACAACTCTGTTGTGCACTTTTGAGGAGAGTCGTTTCTTTTGTCCCAGCAGTCATCCAAACATGATGGAATACAAGCAACATGCGATGTCACAACTGCCACGTTCATAGAGATTCTGCAGTACTGGTTTCTATTACAGTTCAATCCCTCTCAGTTAATGGAATCATCAGGGTTTCCGCCCAGCTGGACAGAACTAGTTCATTTCCGGAGTGGACATCAGTTGTAGCAAAGTCATTTTATATTAGCTGTCCTGTCAGCAGGAAGATTGCAGGAGATCCCTTTCTCGATGTTTGCCTTAGAGGGCAAAACTCCAATGCCAGTTTGTTCCAGTGGATCTGTTTCCTGTGGCACTGGCCTTTAATGTCGGGTTTCCATTACAGCATATATACAGCATGCCATAGGCTGGACATATAGCCAGCTTGAAGGAAACCATTAATTTTCTCTATTTTTAAATGGAAGATCTATGTCTTGGAGATGTCTGACATCTTGAATTGTGCAGTTCTGGCTACAATAATCTACTTCCTATTTTACGAGCACCCCCTTTCCTCAAAATGTGCTGGTTGTTTTGTTGGTCAGGCTTTATTAGTTTGTTTCTTGCAGTGCCTAAATTAATTTTGAGGTAACTTGTGTGTTAAAAGAGACAAAACAGAAAGAAATTATCCATACATGTGTGTAGTTTATTCTGTGGGGGAGCAAAAGATGCTACAAAATCAAATATAGTACCTTTGAAGATCGTGAGCTTTGAATGTGTTTGATCTTCATTTATTTATTTTTCTGCCAACACTCTCCAACTTTGGCATCTCTTAGCACTCTTGAAATATTTGTTTTGGAAATATTGATCTCTCTATATTCACTCAGTAAATGAATATTTTGGTAATCTGTTAGACTTTAAGTGTTTTGAAAAATGTGTTCATACTTGGAGAGCATCACCAGTGGGATTTAGAAAATATTGGTAACACTTCACGAGCCTGTCCACGTTACATATACAACAATGCAGGGCAGGAATGATAAATGTAAAGAACGTAAATAATATTTATATATTATTAATTATTCTTTACATACTATATGCCATATTTTACATACAGTGTATAGCTGTTTTACTGTATATATGATGTGGTGTATTGATGCCTGTGTATTGATATTAATGCCGTTGACCACATTTGCGCTCACCTGCAGTGAGAAACCTCTGTCACTGTCAGTAAACAATGATGAATAGCCTTCAATTTCCTCCTGAGCTGGTTGTTATGTTGGAGCCATTTATTAAGAGTAATTTCTAATGATGACTCTCTGGCTTTCTAAGTAATTCTTGGACACAATGTGACAGCTGTTAAGGTGCCAATTTAAGAGGACATTGAATGAAATAAGCATACTGGCGATACAGTGATGCAGCTGCCGATATTCATATATTGCAATATTTTTTAATTTAGTTTTTATACTGTGTTGTGGGGTTAAACCAGGGGTCAAAATGACTGGCCTCTAAAGTGTTAATGTTAAATACAGTCCTCAAATCTATTTTTATTTTCTCCATTTTGGTTTGGCCTTTAGTATTATCCCATAGTTCTCCTAAAGAATTGATAGAACTAGTAGAACCAGAAATATATTTTTCCACATGGCTTATTACAGGCTTAAAACAAATGTGAACACACAGCTTTTGCTAGTGACACGCAACAACATGACATCTAAAATGGTGAACATGAAAAGCAGACCTTGTCATCATTCCTAGTAAACTATCCCTCAGTAATTCTATAAAGGACTATGAAGTGTTTGTCATAGGTTTGCACATAATGCAGTGGTTGGTGTGGTGGTGCTGAAATGTGGCCAGAAGTTGAGAAAGGTGCCTTGATCCAGGGAGCTCACTCTTGACTTCTGAAACCTTTGCACCTGTCTCCATAGCAACTCCAACAATGGGAGCAGTAGCTGCTGGTATCATTATATGCTGCCTAGCTGCCAGGCATTTTTGAAGTTGAGGTGGAGTTGGCCTGACTAAGCCTATACTAATAAGACAGACATGTCCTGGCTGTCAAGGGCATTCATATGATACCTTCACTGTCCCTTTAGTGAATGCATCTGCAGTATATGTCTTACTCTCATGGTTCCTTTTAATGTTCACATATGGAGAGTGACTGATTATTTATTTATTTATTTGAAAGTATGTCAACTGTGCAGATTGGCAGCAATTTTGCCTCCGTATTTTAATTTAACTAGAGGGGATAATGACATATCTCAACTTTTTTTTCCCGAAATTTGAAATAATCCTGACATTTGTCTTTTTCGATTCTACGAAAATGTGTTTACTCTTTTCATCATTAATTTACACTCATTTTTTTTAGAATGTTAACAATGCTGTTAACAATGTGTGTAAAGCGTGAGGAATTTGTGCTGACATGCAATTGCTATACACTCAAAATGGAGTGGTATCAAATCGATCTTTGAGAGAGGAAACTCTTATGCTCAGCTTTCAAAAAGAAACACTTTTTGCTTCGGGCCAAATAGTGCAACTCTGCTCCCCACTCTGCACCACTCACAAACTCTGGCTGTGAATGAGACAGTTAAAGGCCACAGATCAAGCTTTATGATTTGCACAATTCAACATGACCCCATCGTCACAGTCAATCTTCCTAAACACACAAACTCACACACTATTGCGTTGCCTTTCAGAGTGAAGCCAGTGAACAGATGCCCGCTCAGCTGGAATTATGGCTCTTATTGCGGTGAGCTCAGTATTTAACACTGTGGATGATGTCATTGTTGCCTCGTTTGGACTGTGCGCTGTTCCCCAATTACATGTTGCAGATGGTTGAATTCAGAAGTTTGCGACTGTAGAATTCAATTTGCCGTCCTGTCTGTTTATTTGTATGTGGGTGGAGGGGGGAAAACTTGTTTTGGAGAGAGTTATTTTTTTAAGTAAAATACAAATACAAAATGTATTCATGTGGAGTGTGAAACAATAGGGGTGTGGTGTGCTTATCGTGCCAAGTGACGAGCGGAAGCTGAAGATGAGCTGTTCAGAAGGGTGGTAGGTCCAAAGGCACAGAGGCAGATAGTCATCATCTTAATGGTGCCCTGGATATGTCATGCTGTACCTTTGTGGGACTTGTGCAAAGAGATGCGGTCCTGGATTAAGTACTGCAGTAACATTTTGCCACACTTGATTATGACATATGAATATAGGAAATTTTCTGGATACAAATACTGGCCATGACATTCAAGTCATTTAGTTGTATAGCGCTTTTAAAGCGATAGGTCAAACCAAAATGAAAATTATGTCATTAATTACCCTCATGTCGTTCCAAACCCGCAAAACCTTCGTTCATCTTCAGAACACAAATTAAGATGTTTTGGATGAAATCTGAGAGCTCTCTGACCCTGCATAGACAGCAACGCAATTGCAATGTTCACAGTCCCAGAGACGTAGCAAGGACAACGGTAAAACTGTCCATGTGACATCAGTGGTGAGAAATTAATGACAGAATTTTCATTTTGGGGTGAAGTAACCATTTAAAAAAACACATTGTTTCAAAGCAAAATTACAGAAAATCATGATTTTAATCTTTATATTATCTTAATATTTCATGCCTTATAGTCACATTTAGCTGATTAGACCTGGGTGATAATATACAGTAGTTTACATATTTAGTGACTTCACTAAATGTGATACAAGTGTTGCGGTCCTACTCGCCCCGCTCCGAGCGGGATTCGAACCGCGGTCTCTGGCGTGGGAGGTGGGCGCTATAACAAGGAGGCTAAAGGCCATGGCCTCGAACGTCAGTTGCTAGAGTGCCTCTTGAGATCAGGGGAGTGAGGTTTTACCTGCACAGCACTTACCCGCTGGCCTCTGCTACACTCACCCCCATCCGGGTCACGGCACCAATGTTGCGGTCCTACTCGCCCCGCTCCGGGGTGTGTTTCCCAAAAGCATTGTTATGGTGGCACCAACTATGGTGGTAAGTCCCATTGAACTCTATTGGTAACGACATAACTTGCGACCATAGTTGCTTTTGGGAAACACACCCCAGATCAGGATTCGAACCGCGGTCTCCAGCATGGGAGGCAGGCGCTCTAACAAGGAGGCTAAAGGCC